>JAUTCZ010056694.1:0-10316 GCA_032273805.1 Melanodrymia brightae | reverse complement strand
CACTTTCCAGGGAAAACACTCGCTTAGTCAAGGCCAGGCAGGCATACACTAAAAATCAAGCTCCCGGCAGTTTCGGCAACAAGCTGAACAATGTTCAGGATGATTCCAGAAAGAGTCCTGTCAAAAATGTAAGATGTTTTTACATAAGCTCAAAAGTACTGGTCAGATAGAAACGGAGATGGTGGCAATCCATAGAAAACCTTTCAATAGTGATTAATAAGCTACACAATTACAAGACTATATTTCCCAAGAGATATTTAAATAATTGTATTAGTGGGAGGTGGAACGGGACGTAGTGCAGTGCAAGAGTGTCTGCCTGAGACTCGATGGGTTATTTCCTGTTCCAACCAGTAAGATACAACTGGTCTATTAGGCTGTAGTGTGTGCTATCCTGTCTGTGGGGAAGTGCACATAAAAGATCCTTTTCCTCTCTGACCAAGTGCGATATAACCATACGTTTGATATCCAATAAATGTTGATTAATAATTCATTTGTTCCAGTGGTGTCGTTAAACAAGCATTTTTGTTTATATCTTAGAATCAACTTGTACATGCCAATCTGGTGAATGGTCACCCAACAGCTAGACAGGATATGATTCTGCAACAGCTTTCAACGCTAAAACAAGTGAGTTATGTACAATGTTTTTTCTTAGTTTTGTGCACCATTTTCACTAAGATAGATGGAAAACAGTTCGCTATTAATATCGCATAATATCTGCATATTTAATACACTATGTTATGTAGGGTCATCATTCTTTTATGTGGGTACTTGTAGGAAAGGCAACGTGTCTCTCTCCAAAGTAGGTCATTGTGAGTGTGACCTATATCTTGAACTCTGACCTCCATAGAAGAAATCTCGTACATTAACTGATATTTGGTCATCAAATTATGTGCAGTTCATCGCATACCAAAAATAGTTCACTGTGACCTATTTCTTTAACACTATCCTCCAAAGATGAAATCTAGGTGTCCGGAGCATATCTTCTACACTTATTATTAATATAGGGTCATCAAACAGTGTGTGACTACGTTTATGGAATATGGTGTTTCCAACACCAAAAGTAGGACACTGACCTATGTCTTGAACTATGACCTCCATAGAAGTAACCTAGTTTTCCCTTAACATACCTCCGACACTAAAGCCTCTGCTTCAAGTAACATCTAGTTTATTACTAAAATGTCACAATATTTTGCACTGCATTATGGTAACATTCCGTGTAATATCTGCTGAATTTACAGCTTTTATCCATTTGAAACTTTATTTTGTTTTAGAGTCTATTGCAACGTCAGAGAGAGCTGGAAACCTGCATGTCTCCCAGCGACTTTGATCAGCAGTATTGAAACAGTTGGTTGATGAACAACAAACTTCCATGACTGCAGCGCCCACAAGATTCATTCTGAGACACAACTTGTGTCCATATGGAACTCTTCGTGGTTGGCTATATACATGTACATCTAGTGCTAATGATTCACAAGTTATTTATGTTTAATCGTTGATCAGTTTTGTATTGTTTTACACATAACTGTATCGAAACAAACTATGACTTTGCACACAATGGCAAAGGACGTGTACTTAATGTTTCTACTTCAAGATTAGGTAGGTGGTGTGAGGGCTGAAAAATATTTGAGCTATTTTCATCATTTCTATTTCCAAAAAAGATAATAACTCACATAATCCTTTATTACTTAAATATGATATATTTTAGTTAATAATCAAATGATTGGTAACTTTATGGCAACTCATTTCTATGTCATTTAAAAGTGCATGCCATCATAACTGTATCAAAATGTTCCTACCACTGTCTTCTGTGATTTTGGACACCATTTAATTTTGACATGATTATATCATTATGGCATTTTCAATGCACATTCTTCCATTCAAATTGATTTTCAAAAGTGCTATAAACAAACAGTCTGACTAAAGAGGCTTCCATAGTGATGGATACATTTTTTTTATTGCTATAATACTACTATCTCTAGCCATTGCAGAATATTTGAAGCAATTGAATGACTCGTTTAATAATGAAATGCTTGTGTTTATCAATTGATTTTATTTCTGAATGAATGGGATCTTGTTTCACTTAATAGCAAAGACGTTACTGTGTATTTTAATGAACAATGTAAATTTGTTTTGCCAACATAGTATACATGTATGAGCTAAGTGACAATAACTAATTCATATCTAGCCCCATTGTTGTCCAAACGGGAAACGTATGTGTTATTGTACTATTCCAGATAAGAATGTTGTTGGTAGAGAAGTTTCTTTTTGTAATGCAACTTATGGTCATTGATGATTCCATTTGAAAGTTTAAGTTAGTGAATGTAACCTCTACTGTTTATCAAAGCATTCATCAACAACGATAAACAACTTGTCCAATGCTGCAAACATTTTGATTTTCTGGTGGGAGCTCATTTCTGTTGGGAGCTATTGTACAAAATGTTGATTTGAAGAGCATGTCTGTGATAACAAGTATTTAGCTAGCCTTTTACACTAGTTTCAAGTCTTTATTGTTTGTTTTATCCACCATTTATTATCGAGCCAGCACAAAGTGACATGAGCTAATATACACTGCCAGCATGAGTGTAGGGATAATTATACCTCAACTTTGTAAGACTTACCAGATTGATTTGATTTGATAAGATAACATGACATGACATAAAATAGTTCTAATGTTTCTATTATAAGTGAACTTGAGGGAAAAGAATATACAATTGTTACCTATTTAGAATTGTTTATCTAGTTGTTTTCTCTGGTGCTGCTCCTTTGGAGGAAACTAGGGGGACATAAAAACTGGCAATGCGATTATTAGTGTTTATCTACTAAAAAGGCAGTAGTCATTTTACTATAGAATGTAGTTTCTGTGTAATAAGAACGTAATTTCAGTTTAGCAAAACGATTACTGCCTTTTTAGTGGATAAACATGAAAAATAATCTTGAGTTTTTATTTCCCACTAGGGCGAGCCCCAGGGTAAATGACTTCTCCGAGTTTCATTCGAGGGTGTAGTCCCAGAGAAAAAAAGCACCTAGATATACAATACATAAATATTCAATTCCTAAATAGGAAATAATTTGATATTATAGTCTTCCAACAGCTATCATGGCTTTCTAGTTTTAACTCATGTAATATTGTTTGTGCTAGAGTTTTATTGTGCATGCATTGATTCAACTAATTGTCTAGTTTCAACTGAGGCCATGAATCTGATATAGTCACACCATGTAAACACCATGGAGATATGAATTTAAGAAACTCAAAAATTGTTATTACTTTCATTGTCAACATTCCATTTAATTTTGTAATTTATTTTGATCTATTTATGCATGATTTGTTGCTAACAATTATGAATTTTTTTAATTGGAGCAATTTACTCCCCAAGTATCTTGTGATATAAAATTTATCAGCATGAAATCTGAAGCTTCACGAGCATTTTTATACTTTTATCAAAGAGTGATAATAATTATAATATTATAACTCGACAGTTATTTTGGACAAAAGAAGACTAGTGTTCCTTATTGCTTGGAAGCCATCAGCTTTAGCAAACAAACATGACAGTCTACAAAATTAGATATCTATTAACTGGAATGGCATATATTGTATATTTTTGTACATATAATATATCATAATACCGTATAAAACGTAATCATGAGATTAGAGTTCTCACATTTGTCAGGATCTAGTCAAATTTATATTCAGTCACTTTTGCTAGTACCGACATAACCATTTATTAAGTGATGTATTATAAATTAACAAGATAAATTTATTGTTATATATATACTGTAAAACGGGCATTATTCGCTGTAATTTTCGAGTTTCTCATTAAACGGCAAAAATCACAATCTCGTGAATACTTATTGGCAATGGTGTTTTTGCAATACGAAAACATCACGAATCGATAGTTTTTTGGAAATTGCAAAAATGTTTCCGTGAATATTACCTGTGTTACAGTATATCATTTATTGTTCTAGTATTTATTTCATTTATAGTTCTGGTATTTATTTATATAATCAAAATTATTTCATACAATATTCTGCTTTGTTGTGTAATACCCGGGTGGTTCATACCTGGTATTTAGTTTTGTTGCGTAATATCAGTGTGATCCATACTGGGTAGATATTTATAAAGCATTCAATTTTGTTAATAAGTTCTTTTCACATGTATTGGTCAGTTTTTGTTATACATTTTAATGTAAATTATTTCAATATTTACTAGTTCAATTTGAAATTTGTTATTTTATAAATCTGGATTGGGGATGGGTGGCTGGTGGTTGGGGCAGTGTTTGAGGGTGTATATTATTCATGTTTTGACTTCCTGCTTTGCAGAGCTGAACACATTGTAGATGTTTACCATTTAGAATTCCACCCTGAAACATCCTGTATCAACTTTTTAGGATTTAAGAGACACTTTCCATTTAATTTTCAGTCATATTATTTTTAACCAATAAAAAGTATTCACTGAAATTCAAGTCTCATACTTTCACGATGTAATGTTAAAGTAACGAGGACAATATTTTAATGAGAAAAAAAAAAACATGGCTATTTATTTTTATTGTAATTCAGCTAGCTTTCTGCTATTTACAAGAAAGATTGTCAAATAATGTACAACTAATGAGAAGGCAGAACTACAACCAAAACAGTAGTACAATTACACATACCGGTACTTGAGATGGAAAAGTCACAATGATAGTTTGAACATACCCTGGATATTGATGTCTGATAACAGTTCTGCATCAATATATAAGTGTATTCTTGTGGCAAATTACTTGGCCGATAACTACATGCATGTTTAGTGTTACCATAATTCATTATCGAATAACAAAATATGGGTGGTGCTGAACTTTTGTACACATGTGTGTATGTATAAAATTCATTCCTTCTTGTACATATAAATTATATGGCAGCTTCAACTTGTAAATAAAACTATGAACTAAATATTGTTGTTCTCTTTAACAAGAAAGAATATTATTTATGCTAAATTGCAGATACAGAATCTGTACCCTGTAGATACAAGATATTAATAGTATTTAACTACACAAATTCCAAGATGTGTCAAGGTAAAATATACTTTATTTTTCATAATGTTCGACTTCCGTCTCTCAACACCATACGTGATGGCACCACGCCTGTGGGAAAGTGCACATAAAAGATCCCTTGCTCTTATTTGATAAGAGTAGCCCATGTGGCGGCAGCTGGTTTATTCTGAGACCATGTGCTGATATCGGTGCATGTCTGATATCCGAATATTAATCGATGTGCTTGATATGTTAAATTTGACAAAACTGTCAGTTGATCAAGCTGGATTGCCAAATCGGTTCCATTTCCAACAACTAAACAGTCCAATTACAATCTGATTCTAACAAAGGCCATGTACAAAAAAGAGAATATTTTACTTTCAAGGCAAACTAGCACAGAGTTTGATACAATAATATCACCCTGAACTCTGTTATACTGTTTTGTTCATCGATAACCAAAACAAAAAGTCTGAGCTTACATTATTGTAACTAGCACAGATAAAATGATAGTTTGTTTAACGACACCTGTAACATATTGATTATAAATCAGCAGTTATATCAAAACTTTGTCACAGAGGAAGCTCGCTGCCACCACATAGACTACTCTTTGAATAACAGCAAGGGATCTTTTATGTGAACCTTCCCAGACAGAATAATGCACACCACAGCCTTTGACAGACCAGTCGCGGAGTACTGGTTGGAACGGGACCTAACCCTACGGGTTGACCGACAAGTTACGGATTACTGGTTGGAACAGGACCTAACCCTACGGGTCTCCTGAGGATCAATGCTTTGACCCATAGAGCCATAGGTGGTCGCTCTACCGCTGAACAATGCTCTGCTCCAGTAACTAGCACGGAGTATGACTAGTATAGAAATGGAACTAGGCTAAGAATAATATACACAAGATTATACATTTTCAAATGCTGACTTCACAATCATAGTAATCAGAGATGGACAAAAAAAGACTGACGTTGTAATGAGATGTTTTGTTTATTCTAAAAAATAAAATGACAATAGTAAAAAGAGTATAATGGTGTGATTCGAACCTGCCACATCTATTGGCAGGACATCAAACAGTTTGCAGTCTTAACCTTGTAGGCATGCACAATAAATGAACGTCCAATTAACGATACTCTTTAACACGCTGTTTGAAATCTATGAAATACATAGTATTTAGCAAAACACACAATAATCTGACAAGCAGCCAAGCACACGTCGCATAATGATTGGTTCTCCATTATACGATAAAAATATACATACCAAAATACATTACTAGTACTTTACTTCAAAGCACCACTTGCTCTTGCTAAAATCAATATACAGTGAAACCCCTCAAAACCGGACCCTTAGTAAACCGGAATTCCCTCTAAACCAAACATATTTCAAAGTCCCAAACAGCCATATGTGCTGTGTTTAAACCTCAGTAAACCGAACACCCCTCTAAACCGGACATTTTACTCAGTCCCTAGTGTGTTTGGTTTAGAGGGGTTTCACTGTATATCCAATTTGAATTCCATGCTCATAGTCCATAATAAATAAATTTAAATAGGTATATAAAAGAAGTTACTAATGGCCATACATATTTTCAAACGCACAAGGAATTTTATTGGTATTTATTCAAACATCAATTTTATGTAATTTTGTTGCCTGAATTATTGATGATAAATAGGACTTCAGATTCTTAGATCACCAACAGATAACAAATAACATTTCTCATTTCAATTGGTATATTGATGACTGCTTGTATCAACAATTTATTATAACAAATGAGACCAAGGTGCAGTGTGTAGCATTCTTTAAGACAAATACTCTTAAAAACATTTCAGTTTCCTAAACCTCGATGGTAACAAGGATTCAAACTTTATTTCATTTACTCGCTGCTTTTCTATCAAACTAACAATTTTCTAGATTAATTAAATGAGATGTTGAACAATTTGTCATCAATGCATCACTTGAATACCGTATCTCATTGTTATGTGCATCATAACTTCATTCCATGTTAACAAAAGGTTTTTACAAATTTTGAATATCTTTTAATCATAAAATGATAATACTGTATAAAGGGTGTTGTAATTTTCGCATTTGTAATTTAACCACAAAAATTACAATAACATGAATAATTACTAGCACATGTAATAATATTCATTGAAAAATACAACAATTTATAGTATGCAATGCGAAAATTACATATTGTGAGTTGATCGTTATTTTCAAATATAACACATTTTACAGTACTATAAATATTCAAATATTTAACAAAACACTTAAATAAAAAAAGCTTTTTTATGCTACCTTTAAAAGGAAAAATACTGCATCAAAATGAAGTAGGTTAGTTATAACTTATTTACGTTCTTATATCCACTAAATGCTTCATTGTATTGCCATTGGTCATAATAAATTATCGTGTCAGTCAATCAAATAGGTTTTATGCAAATGACAGTCGTCAACTACAGAATACACCCAATTTGGACAGACTATTATGAACTGTAAATGCTGTTTTTGTAGTATACCTCATAATCAGACATGTCAAATAAAATAAACTTAACACTAGTCACATTTTAAAAACATGATTGGACACAAATACTTTTGGGTTCATGTTGACCTAGTATATTACACATAAAATGTAATAAAAGCAACTAAAACAAATTTTATATACATATTCACAATGGTTTGAAGAGAATTTTCTTCTAATAACATGCACCAAATTCACACACAAACAATATTTACAGTATGCAAAATGATCAAACTTGTCAACAAGTTTGAAATTAGTTGGCAAAGATAATTAAATACTAGTAATTAAAAAGTAAATATGCACTTTGCTTAATGTTTTCAGCACTTAATGGAAATAAAAATGCCACAAGAAATAATTTATCCAAAAACAAACAAAAATATAACATCACTCGATGAATAATTAGTTTTACTGTCGCATCTGTGAGTTGTCGACCGTCTCTCCTCATCAAGATTAAACTACGTAACCACGATACCATTGCACTTATGTTGTACACCTTTCAACTCTAGAAGTAATGTATGTACAATGAACATCTGTATGAGACTAATTGAGATCAAGTGTCCGAGGGGGTCAGAGAACATGCTCCCCTGGAAGTTTTTGAAAATTAGATGCAATTTCCTGCATTCTATTAGTAAAAGAGATACCCACTAAGCTGGCTATATAATTTTTCAGAGTTTATTGTGTTATTCGGAATGTTTCTAAGCAGTTTCTCGTAATTATTTTATAATATTTATATTACAAAATTAGCTATGGCCATACCCTTTTTAATAAGTGGTACAGCCATGCGCCACTCCAGGAAATGTATCTATCACTTCCACTTAGAACATTTCAGCTGAACCATGAAACGTGCAGAAAACAACATAGTTCCCATGGTCATTTTACTTTTCGTTTCAATTGTAACTTCCTGTACATGTACATAACTAGTTTATCAAGTCCGTTTTTAAAACATTTTTACATCTTCATGGATCTGACTAGTGGTCAAAAAATGTCACAATATCAAGAAGTCACCACTAGGTTTAATGTTGAGCTAGTAAATTTTGTGACATTCTTTTGTGGGTATGGAAAAACTGATGTTTTGGTTATAAGCTTTTCTACGAAACTCGGAAAAGCAATAAACTTTACCAATGCATGGAAAATGTTACAAGTTGTGAAATCAAATTTTGCTCAAGTTAGGATACATTTTATATACCCACTGTCAGAATAATTAATAGCTTTTAAATCATTGTTTAACAAATGCAAACAATAAAGTTCATAAAAATAAAGTAATATAAAGTGGAAAACTGAAAATAATTATTTTACAGTTTTCAATTAATTGTGTTTTTATTTAATTTATAAATACCAGTACTTATGTTTTTAATATTAATTAAATATTTCAAAATAGATTCGTATAATATATTAATTCAATTGAAATTGGGCTTCCTTGAGGGCTAAGGGATTTTACATGAAAAACATTACGGTCAAGGTCTGTACAAATAGTATTAAAGAGATATTTTAAAACAATTCACAGGAACAATAACGTATCCATTAAAGCAATCAGAGAAATTAAAATGATTTGACAATTTTCTTTAAAAATATTTGAAAAATGTTTTGACAAAAAACAAAACATGTATCACAATCACAAAAACTTCCATGATATTATACTGTGCATGGTTCATCAGTGAATTCCTTTGTTATTTGATCCAGGTACAATTCAACTCTTAGCTAATGCCCAAAGATTTGTGGTTTTCCCATAACCATTTATGATAGTCATTTAATTTGTGGTCTTCTGGTTTGACCTAGGAGAAAAATCAGAAACAATAGGATTACTTTTATGCTAAGCTTCCACACCAGCCAAATTACAAACCTGAAAACAAACTCACAAACAACTCTTATATCTAACATAAAGGAAAATAAAACAATTGTCCAATAAAATAAAGAATTATATTTGTTAAATACTAGTTCAAATTTAAGTAATAAAATTGGAGAATAGGTTGATGTAAGATAAACAAGAGCATTATAGAGACTTAAATAATTTAAAATAATTTTTCCATTATCGAGTTCACTACGAACTTAAAACGTCCACTTAATTTAGTCTCAAATTTATATATAGCACTGTAACAGACTGAAATACTAACCTGTTTCCATTCATTAACACAAAAAATCCTGTAGGAGTCATTGCCATATTTGCCTATTCCATGGAGCTCTATAGGATAATTCCAGTCTTTGGTGAGATATTCTTCTACAAAACCAAGAACATGACATTTACACAATCTTTAATTTTGCATATTTTAAACTAGCCGTTTTTGACTTTAACAATAAAAAAAAATCCATATATAGAAGCCACTTATACAATAATTCAGACAAACCTAAACGGAGAAAAGACCAAAACAAATTCCTAAGATTATTGAATGATACCACTGGGGCACAATTATTAATAATCATCGACTAATGAATGTTAATTACATATCAAGTTATTTTAACACATGGTTGCAGAAGGAGTTGGCTGCTTCTGTGTAACCTACACTTTTTTTTTATCAGCAGCAAGGGATCCTATAACGGTTCCAGACAGGATAGCGCATACTACAGCGTTTGATTTATTAGTCGTGGTCCACTGGTCAGAACGAGAAAACTTCAATGGGTATACTGAGTAGCATCTACCCTTTGACTCGTACCGACTCTACCACTGGGGCGGTATTTATCAAACAACTTAAGTTTTGACTTAAGTTTCATTAAATTTAATAAGGTAAGAAAACAACGTAAGCTTAAGTTTTTGTAGAATTCTTAAGACACCTCAGAAGGAAACTTAAGACTTAAGTCAA
>JAUTCZ010056683.1:0-10317 GCA_032273805.1 Melanodrymia brightae | reverse complement strand
GACGTCCAATAACCGCTGATTTATAATCGATGTGTTTCTAGTGGCGTCGTTAAATAAAACAAACTTTACTTTTCATTTAGTATTGGTCCAAAAACCAGTCTAGCGTGTACTCGCGATATATTTGTTCTCTGAACACGCCTCTGGGGAACCACGTTACTTCTATTTGATAAGCAGCAATGGATTTATATATTATGCACTTTCCCCACATACAGGATATCACAAACCAGTGGAACACTGGTCGGTGTAAGTGGAGATACATCTACCCATTGAGTCTTGCGGGGCACTCGCTCTGGGTTGGAGACGGTTCTGTGATTAACAATCCCATTCATGGATCGTTAATCCAGTATCTACCAGCCCCAATCCCGAGGCGTAAACCACTACACACTAAAAGGGTAGATATCCTTTATGCATATCCAAGCACGTGATCGACCACTGGTCTACCAATTGCTGATATAACCGTGCGTTTGACATCCAATAACTGCTGATCATTAACAAATAAGTTCCAGTGGTGTCGTTAAACAAACCAACTTTATCTTTTATCTTTAGACGCTTCCTTTTTTTTGGTTGCTTTTCGAACAGTTTGATACGAAATGGAATACCTCTAGCATAAAGTCCATACAATCCGCTAATTGGTTAAAAACCAACACTCAATATCTCTGTACTCGTCAAGATTTTCCCAGTGACGTGTTCACAATACGATCTGTCTTCTACACGTGTTCCTCCAGCGGATTTCTTCCAGCCATTTAGACGCCACCGGAAGATCTGCTTACACACTCACAATGGCTATTAATCAAAATTAATTAAATAATTGCTTACAACATTGGACTCTCAAAAGCAGGGTATTTTTGCGAGATTCTATGTGTGAAAATAATTTGCCAGTTGCGGTATTACATTGACAGGAAGCGAGGCCCGCAAGCTGTTGCCAGTCCCTGAATCAATATGGCCCTCACTTCCGTAGAAGGCAAGCCTGGAGAAGACGGCTAATTCGCGTATCATTAACGCTACGCTGACTAGGACTATCCACTTCCTTGTGAATTAAAGTCAGAAATGCGTGGAACCGTATACTTTTGTTGTATAATGGTGAAATGCAATCCGTCCAAGCATGAAATAAACATGCAAATTTAACAACAGATTATGGGAAGCCTTCGCCAATCAGGAGCTATTTTTGGATAGTTTACATGGAAGAACATTATATTTAAACACCAGTATACGTCATGTGACCTTTCTCAAGCGTATAATCTATGTTATTTGCTTTTTGATCAAAATTGAAAAAAAAAAGTTCGTGATAAAGCACTTTATTGTAATGAGGAGAAGACATTGTAAATTATTAAGAAGTGGCACACGTTGTTGTGAAGTCGTGTCTATAAACGAGTCCAATTTGGAATCATCACAGTACGTCATAGTTACAACTTGAACGTCACCGCGGGACGGTAATTTATAAGTAAAAGTCGATATCGGCGTGTAAACATGGCATTTTGAACGTCAAGATTGACGTGTAAACACTACACTATGGCACAACTTGGACGTCACGATTGTGTTAATATACATACATTAATCGAACTCACGAGGTATTTTAGCATTTGACCTTCAATAATTATCTTTATACAAACAATTACTATACGTAAAGTTACAACTTGAACGTCTGTATGACAGTGTAATACTACAATATAAACTATATCAGCAAACTAATTTCAGTACTATTCATCTAAACGTAAAACACCCAGTATCATAACCAACAGTGTTATCTCCGCACAAGGAAAAGTGGAAGAGAAAATGTGACAAAGTCGAAGTACACGTACCTACAAAATTACATTCGTCAAAACTATATCGCCAAATGCTTATCTCTGGACAAAACAGAATCTAAAATGCCAATGGGACAAAGTAAAGATGGCATGCTCTTACGACATAATTATATCAGTGAAAGAAGGCTATGGTAACACATTTGGTGTTGGTTGCATGGTAATCAAAGGGCACTACTTGAATTTAGTTCCACAACCAGGATAACTTGTAATGTATTGACACCAAGAAAGATGTCTACATTAGTTTGAAATATCTCCTTCCTACAATTTTCCCAGCACTAGAATCACGTGGGACAAGACACGTGAAGGTTTGCCATTTACGAGTAATTGCTCAGCTTTCTTTTGTAGACATTATACTCATTCTTAAAATCGTCTTGTGATACGTGCAATTATACTCGTACTCTGTTCTTGATACACGTATGTAGTAGGTCACAGTGTGGCAATGCATAAGACATCAATGCTCTGCCAATCGTGAATAGTGTAATGAATGAATGAATGGAATGGAATGAATGTATGTATCAATGAATGAATGAATGAATGCATGAACGAACGAACGAACGAACGAACGAACGAACGAATGAAGTAAAACTTAACGATACTCCAGCACGAAAAACGACATCAAAATAGTGCAAGACACATTATGTCTTGTTATTTTACTTTTTTTTACTTAAAACTGAGTTCACCGGATCGTCTTTGAAGTTACTGAGCGCTATACTGAACATAGACTGGTGTTTTAGGTGAACACAGCACGAGTGAAACATTGATTCAACCACCACACGCTCTTTGTTTACGTCCTCCATTCGAGTGATACTCTTCCCACATCTGTAATGGCGGAGAGCCTCTTCTTAAATGAATTTTTTGGATATTTTTCGCGGATAACATTCAATACCGTATTCATTAGTGGTAATTCGAAATTGCCTATTTTGTGATCGAAATGAGAAATATGAACTGTGGAATCGACTGTTTGTGTCGGTGAAGAATTGCAGAGTGGCAATATTTCAAACTGAAGGGGGTAAAACGTCTCATTGATACCTTTGTGAGAGGTATTATCACCAACACCGTATTGTCGGCCAGAGACTTCGCTAATTCCTCTAGCGGTACTTAAATAAGCAATTTAAGGGAGCGAGCGCGCGTTGCGTCATTCAACTGTTTGAAGAAGTGGGATGTAATATGAAGTGAGTTACAATTAGCCATCTTTCTCTTCCCTAGTCGATTGATTGACACATTAATACCTCCCAGCTTCGCAAAAATTGTATGGAAAAGTCTAAGTTAGTTACCCACATTGTGCGTTTTAAGGGCGGGAGACAACGCGATATTACCGTAAACAGACTTCAAAAGACAGTCAACCTCAATGCCATGACGTCATTTCAGGAAGTATACTTACGCCGGCAATGCGTGGAAACCAGTCTTCATTTCGGATCGTCGACCTCGAGCCCTATTCAAAACGTCCAAAATGCGATATCTTGGTCTAGTGTTAATTGCAAAATGGTGGTCTGGTGTTTGGTCCAATATGTCCTAACTGGGACATGGTGGTCTGGAGTTTGGTCCAAGATGTCCTAACTGGGACATTGTGTTCTGGTGATAGGTCCAAGATGTCCTAACTGGGACATGGTGGTCTGGAGTTTGGTCCAAGATGTCCTAACTGGGACATGGTGGTCTGGAGTTTGGTCCAATATGTCCTAACTGGGACATGGTGGTCTGGAGTTTGGTCCAAGATGTCATAACTGGGACATGGTGGTCTGGTGTTTGGTCCAAGATGTCCTAACTGGGACATGGTGGTCTGGTGTTTGGTCCAATATGTCCTAATTGGAACATGGTTGTCTGGTGTTTTGCCCAAGATATCCTAATTGCCACACGGTGGTCTTTTGTTCGGCCCATGATGAGACATTTTGGGCTGAACACCCCTCTAGAATTAGAGATTTTGACCAATTGCATGGAACTGTAATAATAATATTATATTTGTGTCTTTTTTAAACATTCGTGCCAAATTCTAATATTTTTCTCGATCTTGCTGGGAAAATATGAGAATGTTGCTCTCTTGTCCTATACATATATTACATAATAATATTATATACACTCAAATTAATATTTCTATATAGCACACCAAACGTAAGGCGGTACCACTTTATTTCAGATGACTAAACAAATTAAAGTTCTTTTTCTGGAACAAAATTGATTTCAAATGATAGATTTATTAAAAATGATAAATGACGCTTCACAAATTACGAAAATAACAATTTCATAGCTGAAACTTGCCCGAATATTTACTGTAACAGATTCAAAGATTGTGTTTAGTGAAACATGTTTAACGCTTCATAAAACACAGTAATGCTTGAGAGAATTAATAAAATCAGGTTATCTCCGTTACCAGCTGGGTAACGCTGTCATCTTGCAGACGTAGTAAGGTATTACAGATTGAACTACATGTACATGTCAAACCTGCTTGAGCGACCACTTGTATTAAGCAGCCACCTGTACTAATTTTCTCCCAAATCATCAATTTTAGTGCATTATAACCTGTATTAAGAAGCCACTTGTCTTAAGGGGCCAGTTTTTGTGACTCTCTTATGTAGCCGTTTAAAACAGGTTTCACTGTATTGACGATGTAATTTTAAAATTCAAACGAAATATTTATCATTTTATTGTCAAATCTAGACGACAAAACATCGACATGGCCAAATGCGTATCTATGCCCAGTGATCTATCAATAGCAAGACCCGATAACATCGTCGTGCTGTTCTGCACCATGTTAAACTCTGTCAGGCGCAGTGGGGGTATACATCATACAGACAGTTGGTTCAATGATTAATATTACACATAATTTCACCAGTCATTAACTCAAAATTATTATATATATTTATTGAAGATAATCTATTACATTGATAAGTTGATGTTTTTTTCCCAGTGGCAGGCTGTTGTTGGTGCAGCGATTTTTACTGATACACTTCCCATTGATTGATCAAGTGACCATTCTGTTGGCAGTGAGAGTGATGACATTGTATCTAGGGAAATATATATCCTCCAAACTGTCACGAGGATAGTACAGTAAGAGGCAGACATTGTCTAACGCTATGTATTACATGAATAATTTAATTGTTTATTTTGTAGTTTTGTTAACTTGGTATTTTCTGGTCGTGGTAGGTTCGTGCCGGTGTTCCCAGTGGTACATGTCTCTTACTATTTTATATCTGTGTTGTTTTTAAACTGTACTGAACGAACTATCACCCACTCATTTTATTTTATAGGTATGGGCGCTAATTTTATATTGTTGCTCAGTGACTTATTTATGGGATGACTGTGTTGTATTTGACAAATTACCGACGCTAGTGGTAGTTTTTATATCTGTGTTGTTTTTACAGGTATTGACGCTAATTTTATATTGTTGCTCAGTGACTTATTTATGGGATGTCTGTGTTGTATTTGACAAATTACCGATGCTAGTGCTAATTTTACTGTCGCAAATTGAGCGCGTAGACGGTAACAGGGATGTTTGCTGCTGTAAAACCTGTAAAACGTCAGTAATTTGTCAAATACAACACAGTTATCCCCATCCTAATTCAATACATGTATTTTCTAATTCTTGTTTTTGGAACAATATTTAAAAAAATATTTTTACAGTTTTGACAAAAACCTCACTGAAGAGGATTGACTAGCAGACGCTATTGCGTTGAGCTACGCACCGTTCTCAGTATGATCTACGAACGTTCGGTTTTGAATTTAACTGCCATGAAAATAAGTACAAGTAAACTCTAACTCCTATTCACTTAACCACAGCACAACAGGCCCTGGTTCACTCCCTCTGCACTGCTTTTCGCTGTTAAACAGCCCCACCATATAATGGACGAGATCACCAGCCAGACTGATTTGGCATCATGTGCGCCTAAAAAAACTAATTTCATGTGAATACATAATCTTAGAAAGTAATTCGTATGTACCGCGAATAAGCATGTTATTTCCATCTGCCTAGTTGCATTATTGCGTGATTCGGTACACCTCTAGTAGCATGTTCAGTAGACCCACCAATCCAGAAACTATATGACCTGAAATGGCCGTCCACGGCCCAGCCTAGCGTTCAATAGGGCGAGTACTCGCTCGCTAGACCGGTGTTTGCATTAAATGAATGTGATATAATAGTACACGATCGGTATCAGTCAAACTGTTCGCGTGAGCTCGCCCTATTGAACGTAAGACATGTTGAGAAACTTTAAGGATTTTTTAAAGATTGCATTGAATTGATACTAAGTGAGTCAAGAATGACTCAGATGGATCAATAGATGTTGGTGTTTAAACTGCGGAGGTAGTGCTAAATACGTTGACAGTAAAGAAAAAACACTACATGATGTTCCATCATCTTGTATCATTTTGCAAAATTGTCAATGTTTGCTTTCCGTAATGTTCGCGCCAATCATAAAGAGGGATCACTCACAATTACCTCCTTCTTACTTGACTAACGATTGATACTAAAAACCAAAACTTTTCAAACTTCCAACGAACTGCTTGTTGAATTTAATTAAATTGGATTATCTAATATGTGATTGCGATTAAGCAGTTATTATATAAAGCATATTAATATGAGATTGAAACACTGCTATAAATTATTATTCCTTAAAATAAAAATATATGTTTTTTTTAGGTATTTTATATCCACTAACAATTCTAAAATAGAATAGCTTCAACCACTTCTTTCATAAGGAAGAAAACTAAAAAAACTATAACTGGCCCTGTCGGTGTCGGTGACCGAATGACACATACCACAAACTGCACATGCAGGAAAAAAACTCACAGGTCAAGGAAACGTAATTTCTGTCTAATTCGCTTCAATCAACCTTACTTTGCCTTTTGCATTTTGCTCTTTCAGCTGAACAAAACAGTCACTGCTTATAACAAGTGGAGACACATTAAAAGAGTGACGCGTTCTTTAGTGTCCACAAATACAAATTACCATAATCATTGCATTTCTTAGAATAATTTGCAAATTTCTGTATGACCGTCCGCCAATTTCCTAGTAAAATAGCCAATTATCACCTTCAAACCAGGAGCTATTTCCTCCATAGTGCCTTCGCTCCTATCAGATTAGAGCAATTTTCTAACCGGAAGAATTACTTTTGCAACTGTTGTTTGCGTGTGGAGATATTTAGAGAGGTTATTCACGGTTATTCGCGGTGACCAGGTTACTTCCCTTTGGGCGCTATCCGACGATATTTAATACTCTTTACATCAACATGTAAATTAACTTTCTTGCCAAATCCCAGAATTCATCTGTAGGTGAGAGGTTCAAGGCACCTTCATACACTATACTAATAAATCTTACGACGAGGATGAAATAATTTTATATGACCCATTTGATAAAAAAAAAATGTGTTCAAGTAAGTACAGAGCCATAGAGAAAAACAGAATTAATTATGGGTAATTTATCTACTCAGTTGATTTAGTCCTTTAGAGAAAGGAAGTGGTTATATAAAGGTAACCTTTATAAGAGGTCCAACTGGTTCGATAAAGACAGCTTACAAACAATATGGTTGTGCTTACGACGGAGCAGGATACTCTGAACTTTCGCGAACACCTGGTATAACCACTGCTTTGGCAGTGATTCATAAGTACATGCCATCTCTGCTTCGTCGCAGTATCCCTTCTACTCTGCTTTGTGCAGAGATACGCATTTGGTCATCTCAATGTTTTGTCGTTTAGGTTCCACCGAGGAGAATAGTTCCTTGAACCTCAGTCACCTCAGGCAGACGTACTTGCGCTGAGCTACGTCCAAAGGGAGTCATTACACAACATTAAATAGATGTAACATTAGTTTGACCATGCATGGCCACCTCCCATGAGAACAAACTAAATGCATATCACTATCAAATGTCTAGAGGATATTAAACGAGTTGCCATTTCATATGAAGTGTATGTCAAGAGAGAAATAAATTTCATTGCTCTCAAGCCTCATTAACCCAAACGTTCCATAAAGATATTCGTTCAATTTGCAAATAAAATGAACTCTATGACCGATATATAATAGATCGTGTTTCGTTTCCTTAGACGAGACATAATTGGAATAAAGAAAAATAATGGTATGTGAATTGCTGGTAATTATGTACTCTATTAATAAAAATATAAATGAAAGTTGATTCTAGTAAAGGGAATACCTGCCATCGAGATACACTGATATGAATGAAACTGATGAGAATCGTTAGGGAAAACGCGGGGCGGGACGTAGTGTAGAGGTAGAATGTCTTCGTGTGGCGAGATGGGTCGAGAGATCGATCCTCCACAGCGCAAAATATTTTATGGGCTATTTTTCGTTCCAGCCAGTGATACACGACTGGTTTATCAAATTCCGTGTTGTGTGCTATCCTGTCTATGGAGATAGAAGACCCCTTGCTGTTTTTCGGTAAGAGTAGCCCATGAAGCGGCGACACCGGGTTTCCTCTGAGACCATGTGTCAATATAACCATGAGTCTGACGTCCAATAACCGCTGATGTATAATCGATGTGTTTTTAGTGACGTCATTAAATAAAACAAACTTTACTTTACTTTACATGAACCGTGAGAGCGGAATAATATTATTTAGTAAAGACAAACACCACTAGTAGACCTGCTGAAAAACAACATTCAACCACGTTTTGACACCGATGTTTGGATCTAATATACCGTAAATGAATGTGATGTGATAGACTAGTACACAATCGGTACCAGTCAAATTGTTTGTGTCTGTAGCAAAACGCTCAGGCTATTGAACGCAAGACTGGTGATATAAAACGTTAGAGGGAACATCCATTGGACTAGTTTAAGACCTACATGTAAAACATGTGTCTACTTAATAAAGGTGGCAGTTCAAATAGTTTTAACTACATGTTCACACTGTATGTGGCGTACACGTTGCGTATACATGTAACATTATGTATAATCAATACCAGAAATTTATTAAGGTGTTCTCCAGTAGCAAATGTAGGCTCCTAACCAAAAGCAAATGGCACTGAAATTTTGAAATGTCTTGGCCAATTTGTTGTTCAAACATTTTTATCATTCTAAATTTTTTCAAAATTATGACTAAAATCACACTGTACCCATAAATGTAAAATTCTGAATAAATTCTAGGGTACTAAATTTGTTAACAAGATGAAAAGCCGATCAATTGTGGTGACTAATGCAGTTTTAGCTCCGAGTCTGTCATTTGTTGTTTCCCGTGTTACACAACAGTTCTGGTCTGTGGAGCGAGTGCTCATTCAGGTGATACCAGTAATAACTAAATAACTACAGTCGCTTTCCTTATCATGGCAATCACTGCTTCATACGATTAGTCTCAAATCGGTTAATCTGAAATGAGCAACGAGAACAGGCCTTTTTTCACCTCATTGAGTTTGCAGCTTATATAATCTGGATTTTGTAGTGTAATTACTCAAGTGCTTGGTTCAACATGACCAATATTAATAATAAGCAAAATTACATATTGTAGGGCTTCAAGCTACCTTAAATTAGTGGCTAAAGCTTGTTTTTGTTTTGAATTTTTTTTTTTCCCCGCTGTTTTTGTGCACTATTTTTTAGTGTTTTTTTTCTAAAACAATATTTTTGACAAACATGCTGTTCCTATGAATAGCCAACATTCGAAAAAACAAAAGTGATGTCATTTGCATGTTAAAAGCAGTCTTCCAGGTTAAATAAACTCTACGAAGCTTACTGATCATCATACAGGTGGATGACATTTGTAAATATGTTTAAAACAAAACTTATAGGGCATTTAAAAAGCACACCTGAGCAAAAATTTCTAACTGCGTGACCTGTTTTGTCTATAATACGCGTGTGCAAAACATTTGCTCTGCGACAAGTGTGTGAAGGATAACTTGATGTAAACTGCTCTCAAAAGCTTAAAGAAGGCTGATAAATGTTTCATTTGAAAGTAAAGATAATAATACATGATTTGCTCAATGATTACTGTAAATAACATGACCTACTCAATTAAATGTTCCTAGTTTAAAGTAAATTATGCAGTAAACCGGAAAACTGCCCTTTACAAGTCAACTGAAACATAAAACACCAATCCAGAACAAAACGGACAGTATTGCTGCTAGCCTAAGAATGGTCACGTTGTGTTACGTACACCAGTTCAGCACTGTGAGTTGAATCGTCGAAGGGTTCATTGCCAGGAATAACACTACATTAAAATTCTCAGATGTGAAGCATTTAGTGTATGCATCCTTTGCTAGGATTACCCCAGCGGTATGACAGAAAGCTGAGGATCATGTTCTGCGGATTGAAGCAGAATATAATCAGCGTGGCGGTGTGCACCTCGCTAAAGTAGCTCCACTGATTATTCCAGTCGATGACAGCACAGACTCCAGTGACAGTGATGCATTTTAATAAACTTGTGAGATGGTCCCTCACATATTGCAACATCCGTACAGAGACTTAACCACGCCTCCTATAAGGGCAGTTGTTAGGTAGGTCTAACATTCCCGTATCTATGGCGAATCTGCGTTATAACACATACGTTTGTTCATCTTTCACTTGCGTTATCGCTCTGTA
>JAUTCZ010056672.1:0-10318 GCA_032273805.1 Melanodrymia brightae | reverse complement strand
TACTTGAACCTTCATTGGATATAAGCAGGTAAATAAGTTATAACTCAATAATATAACTAACTAAGCACAGTGGCATTAGTCTTAAAGCTATAGTCATTGTGTTTTTAAATAAACGGTAAGACTAAAAATACTAACACTAACTTCTATCCTGGACGGGCAGTCGAGGCAGCTGAACTGCGTGTTCAGAACATACTTGAACCTTCACTGGATATAAGCAGGTACCTAAGTTATAACTCAATAATATAACTAACTAAGCACAGTGTGTTTTTGAATAAACGGTAAAACTAAAAATATGTATGTCGATGTTTAGAATCATAATTATGATAAATGTATGCAATTATCTTTTCTTCACTTCATTGTCACGTGATCGTGATGATGATGACGATGACTGACACCCCTTAATATTAAAACCTGTAACATAGCTAAAAACATATCTCCGCATCAGACATAATCGAGGAGACATTGTGACCAAGTATATATGATCGGGATATAGCTCAGCGTAAGAGCGTCCGCCAGAGGTTCTAGAGGACGAAAGATCGATCCTGCTAATTGAACTTATTGGGATATTTCCCGTTCCAGCCAGTGGTGTGTGGTAAGCGTAAAATATAACCCAGCCCTCATTCACAACAGTGTATATGACTATAACTAAAACACAAAACAAGCAAAGTCAATTTGACATGGAATTTCTTTTATTTGGTTTGGGATTAAGTCACCAGCTGGGTTGTTCACATGTAACGTTGACTCACAGATATTATGCAGCCAGCTACATATCTCAAAATACAAGCACCACGTATCTGACGTCATACCATATATTGACACCCGGTAGCCGATGTCTTTTTTTCGTGCTGGGGTGTCGTTAAACAACCATAATAATAATAATAACTGACGTCATCGGTTGAACGTCTAAACGACAAAACCATTATCGCATTCAATAGCCGCTGAGTATTAATCAATGTGCTCCACCTTGACAATAACCACTGTTTTGCTTGTTATAGGAAAAGACACCCATAAAACTTTTTGAACACAATCCTTAAATTACTAAGGAGAATCTTGTTGATTCTAAAATCAGAACAGTTTGAATTTGTTTCAGTGCAATTTGCAGTCGTTTTGATATACTGTCAGAACTCTTAAAGATGATCCAATCAAATTTATTATTACAAACGTGTCGAATTAGAATTAACATTCGTTTTAACATAGTGATGACGTCAGATATATCTCGATTCCCTGCGGCAGCTACTTTCAAAATATGCTTTGTTTGCGATAAAATCAACACAGCTTTCAGGTTTTCCCATCTACCTGAGGTGATATTTATAACACTGAACAACACAGGACACACAGAACACTAGTACGTCACTGTTTACGACGGTCAACACTGCATGTATTGGATAGGGCGTGGTGACACAAAACATATAAAATAAACTGTAACCCAGACACAGACAATGGGCAAACATGAGAACATGTCAATAAAATAAATAGAAGAGAGTTACAAAACATTAATTATCACCTCAGTGCGTGGCCAATCACTTGCACCGCCATTCTTCCCGAATGCCAACAATATTTATATAATGCTTTGTGCACCTTCAAAGTGTGACATTTAACAGGTCTGTATGTAGAATTTTCTGCGCGAAAGTTCGTTTTAAAAAAAAACAATGGACTTTTAGTAACATAAACTAATATTTTTTGTGGAAGAGTAGATCTACTACGGTGCTTTTAAAATATTTGTTCCAATGGGGTAATTCGACAGATACTCCGAACCGCCCTCCTTTCCCCTCTAAATACAGGAATGGTGTCACAATACGACAACTACAAGATATTTTCTGTTGAAGTAAACCTTCGCTTAGTTTAGTTGTCACTTGTTGAGGTAATATTATATTAAAGCCACGGTTTCCAGTTTTGCAAGAATGCCACGGGCGAGTCAGGATATGATAGCTTTTCAAGAACACATACTGTCTTTATTGTTTAAATAGTAGTTTGTATGTACACACCATCATGACTTTGTTAAACAATTTCCAGGTTCTCTTGTATCGTGATACAATTTGAATATTTTGATACGTCAATTTTGGCACGCACATTTAATGGCATCTCTCTGAAGCTCAAACCAGTGGCGTTAAAAATGAAATTAGTGAATACACTCACAAGAAAGGTCATTGTGAGGATGTGTATTTCCTACGTCACTTTCATACCCATCGAAACTTTATTATATCGACTACTACGATCAAATGTCAACCACCCACCATCAACTACTAATACAAACCACCAGCGATTATATGTAAACAAATGCACTATTAATGTATTGTGTGGCATTTAGGGACACATAATACGCAGGTGAAGCGTAAAAACGTTGACTGAATCGAAGTCTCTCTGATGGAAGTCGAGTCTAAATGTGTATGCATTTTATTCATTAAATTTTCATTAGGGCATCGCGCGTTTAGTTTACCTACACAATGAGCAGACTCTGGGGGTTTCCAGGACTTCGCTTTGTTTTCCCATACAAGTGGACTCGAGAGAATATTACTTTGCAAATCTCCTAAAACCATTATGACAAAATGTCCACAGAGACGGAAGATTCGCTAGCAAACAGTCTGCAATGTTTGCTAATAAAATGAAATGGGAACTTTGTGTTGAAGCATGGGACAAATGTTCATTTTGGCCTTGATGGAGAAGTATTGCATTAAACAATGACTTCTCTCGGTTGTTTGCACCGATGAAATGTGTTGATGGGAAAATGTAGCTTAGAGAAAATTAATGACAGTTGATCAAAGTCACTGTCTTATTGATTTTATTTTCAATGTTTTTCACACTTTTTCATAGACCAAAAAGGCAGATGAGAACGGAAAGAAAATGATCCGTGCAAACATGATTGTCAATCTAATACAACTTGTTAGTTTTAATTATACAGATAGGCGGACATACGTTTGTACCATTCAGCCAACTTACAGCCGACCTTTCTAGAACAGTCAAGCATGCATTAACCATCCACCAGAAGAAGTAACAAAACGGTCCTGCTGAAACATGCTGCATATAAATTGGATGAGTTTGGGGTATAGAAATATGGTCCTTGAAGACAGTTAGCTGCTTCGTAGAGGAGGCCTACATATCATGTTTGATTCTAGTGTCAACACAAACATTTTAAGAAATAACATGACTAGCTGTGATGCAAATCATTTTGTGCAGAGTAAACAGATTCGTATACCAGACTACTTTATAACCCGGAAATTAACTTAAAATACACGGCATATCAAATAGTATTTCAAATATTCTGCGTATTCTTCTTCGATTGAGTGTCATTTGTTTTGCGTTGCCTTACATGGAGGACATTCCCACCAAACCCAGCTTATCATACCATGATCCGTCTACAAACATTGCAGACCGCACCCCATGACCCCCTTCGTGCATGCAGGGCACGTGTCGTTGTGAGCATTTCGTGAGGTGGCGGTAATCCCCTGCAAGCAGCATAGTCTAGGCAGAATTACTTGAGGATATGGTTTTTTGTTTGTTCTTGGTACAAACTTATCTACATGTACACATTCGCGACAAACCTGTCTCTTGAAAGCAGATTTTCAGATGCGACGGGAAGATGGCGGCGATAAGTCACGTGACAAGAAACACAAACACTACACCACGTGACGGTTCACTCAGAGTGATAAAGGAATTATGCTGCACCTTTTTACTATTTTCATAATTATTTACAGTTTTGTTCATTAAATTATGCATAACACTGTTGACAACAAAAATCAATAGCTTGCTCAACCACAATTTCACTCGTACATTTTTGCTTTACAACCAATATATTTCAGTTCTGTGAGTTTAGCATGGTTCCAATTGTTTGTTCTCTAACAATGAGACAACACAAACTATGCAGAGTTAGATTATTTAGTCCCGTATGACCATCATCTTGTTATTGTTAGTTTCGTATTAACATCACAGTTATCGTTGACAGTCGAGCCCTTCTCACTTTGCACTGTTTGTGAGTTTAAAATTTACAATAATATACAAAATCACACAGTTGATTAATAATACTCGATCATGCTTTTGAGCCGACTTTTCCATACTAAACTCCAGTTCTGTGACAGACAATTTGCCTTTCCCACCTCCAGTCTTCCCAAGTTCAGAGGAAGTACGACCCTGTTTGTTCATTTATGCACCAATGCTTCCTTCTGGACTCGGGGGCAGTGATGATCATTGTTCCAATGGCAAATTGTTCCTAGTTCATTACGTCTGTGTGTGATAATTCCATCACAGTTCCTCACAGTTCCTCACAGTTCCTCACAGCACTGTTTCTGAATCATTCCTGCACGTCGTCTCATTCTACTGCTAATAGCAGAAGATTCATTGTCACCAAACGTCTGACATATCTGGATGATGGTGACCGACAGACTGGACCAGGGACTGAATGAAGGGTGTTCCTGGCAGGGAACGGGGAATGAAGGGGCCGTCGTGAGGGTGTAGTGGGGGCAAAGGTTCTGGCGTAGAGGCAGGTGGCAGGATATCCCCTGGAAGATATTGGCCGTCTGGCGCAGGCATGCCTGGAAATACAGAAACACACACAACTCATGTAATTGTCAAATGATGCATTGCATGCAGTTACGACGAGGTACCACCATACAACGCAATGTTATGCCTAAGTATACAAGATATTATTTGAATTATGACAAATGCTATGGTTACCAAAATGATCAATAAATATGTGTCCAAAAAGCCAAGTTAAAACATATAAAACTATTGTGCCTTTAAAAGTTGACATAATCGCTGGAAAGAAAGGCGTTACGTATGAGTCATATTTATCAATGTCCTTAGAATAAGTGAACTCTGACCGCGTAATTGACACTCTTTATTACGTTAGTACAATAAAAACTCTTTAAACCGCAATGATCAAATGCGCACGTATTTCCCATACACTTGCTAAGTGATGATAACATCTAAAACATTATGGCCCTGTTGGTTAAACATATAAAGTTGGTTTAACGACACCGCTGGAGCACATTGGTAATTAAGCATCGGCTATTGGATGTAAGACACATGGTTATTTCAACACATGGTACCAAAAGAAATCCGCTGTCGCCACATAGACTACTCTTACTTATTAACAAGGTATCTTTTACATGGACTGTAACAAAGACGGGATAGCACACACCACATTTCTTGATTTACCAGCCAGTCTGAAGTGGGCACATTAGGTTATTTCTCTTTCTAACCAGTGATCCACCACTCGTGCATGATGTGGTTTGTGATATCACGTCTGAGAAAAATATATATAAGTTCCCTTGATGCTCATCGCCAAGAGTACTTATTTGATGGCAGCGGGTTTCTTCTGAGACCACTTGTAAACATAACCGTGTTTGACACCCAATAGCTGCTGATTATTAATCAATGTGCTCCAGTGGTGTCGTTAAATAAATCTTATTAATCTGCGAGTTCTCTCGTTTTGTTTGAACAATAACTTGTCGCGGTTTTTTTTTTTTAAATTACTATTTGGCCACACACATAAAGATATTAAGTAAATATTTTATTTTATCTTGCAGATGTATATCAAGAGGATAATGACACGCATCTTTACTGTTGTAAATTTGCATAATGAACGGGAGTGCAATGTACGACAACAAGGAACCGTGAGCGACAAGTTTGCGCGAATCAGATGTAATTATGTTCAGACATGCGTTATTTGGTGTTACAATTAGCATAGTGTTTTCCCGTCAGAATTAGCATGTGTTATTGGCTACGTCGGAGGTTGAATTGAGAAACACAATCTGAGCGAAATAAATACGCTGACCTATATTTTTCATTTACGTGTATGGAAAGAAACTGATAAGTCCATAAAGAAATAAAAAAAAGACTAAAATATTATATACATCGATAACTTTCAGCCCCTAACAATGATTTTGTAATGTACTAGACTTCATGCAAGTGTTTCTTAAGTAAGTGGTGAAATTCCTCTCATAACACAATCGGTTTAAATAATATTTTTTTCACAAGGATTCTTAAATGTCTGTTCCTTTTTCTCTCCCTTTTCATAACGATGAACCCTAGCAATGCTAATATATTTTCTTCTAGTCACACAATTTGCACATCTTATAGTGAAGAAATTGAGGCTTGGGTTTCATAGTATTAATAGTATAATCCCTTGTAGAAAATAGAGAAAGCAAATCTTAAAAAAATGTTATGATGACATTAAATAATTAGAACACCAACAAGACTTAAATGGCTATTAATTAATATTTTAAAATAATTATATATAAATTTAGGTTGATAATTCAAATTGGTTTACATTTTAAGATCAGTGATCCATCATCCATACACCATTCATAACTTTATACATAACCAAATCCATAGCATCATACATAAATCAATCCATAACATCATACATAACTTAATCCATAACTTCATACATAACCAAATCCATAACATCATACATAACCCAATCCATAACATACATAACCCAATCCATAACATACATAACCCAATCCAAATAAACCACGCACGCTAATTCCATGTCGAGCGACATTTTCGTATTTCCACATAATTATTTCTCACCATTGACCAACTGAAAATCTAATTCTCTTAAATAGTGTACGCTAAACACGTGGTTCGTATATTATTCTAACGTCATGTTTACTCATAAATTACGGACACGAGTGTTGATCTGAGGAAAACGTTGACGGACAGCAACAAATGGCCTAAAGGCGTGCAACAGCTCTGTAGGTTTCAGGAATGCCATCAGGATGAAGACACTTGGGGTGTATGAGTTTGCACCGCGCTTACTCGACATTTTAAGCATTCGTTTCCAAAGCAATGGTCTCCTCTGGCCTCTGCGTCCCAGTGCAAACAACTCGCGGCGCCCGATTCACATCTGTAGTTAAATTACCGTCGACGATGATGGAACTGCAGTGGATAAGGGTTCGATGACGTTTCCAACATAATTCCTATCAGAAGCACTCTAAGCGTTCTCGTTCGACTTCTGATTGTTTTAGTGTCTTATCTGAGAAATATTTCCGACTGGTGGGGCAACCTTTTAGAATGTAGTGCGAATGGTGTGAAGATACTCGAGTGAGGCGCAGTTGTAGTGAGATTAATAGGCCATGGAAGGTTACAAACCGTGTCCAATACAGGGATGATTAATGTTGTTCATCCTTCAAAATCTGTTCATAGGTAAAGGTGATGCATGACCCAATTGGAAGAAGAAAACGGAGGTATATGTATATACCTGTGTTTGATTGGTATATTTATCGACACACATTATCTTTCAAATCCGTCCGTCCGTCTGTCAACCATCCATTTTTAAAATAGTTTTCTTATTCTAAACCAACTCCCCACACGAAACCTATTTGATTTACCAAAAACATTAAGAGCACTAACAACAGTCAGTCGAAGCAAATAATACCAAAACTGATATACATTTATTGATACAGTTCTTTCTCCATCCATCCACCAGAATAAACAATGTAACATACATATAAACGAGATTATTTAAAAAAGTAATAGAATGTGAAAATAAAAAATGACACGTACAGTTCATCCTACCTGGATGGTGCATGGCCGGATCCAGGTTCAGGGGTGGCGTTCCCTGGGAATTAGGTGGCAGAAAGTTCATGCCACCTTCTTGACCCTGACCCAGGAAGAACTCGTTATATCCTTGATACCCGGGGTAGAACTCTTGTCCATTGTCTGAAAAAAAGGAATAGTCAAATATAATACACTGTCTCAAACATACCCTGTTCATTATGCTGTGGTGGGGATGCCATGATGTGGATAGTGGTATGAGAATTCGCAGGTTCAATCACTGGAGTACTATATTGCTTACTAATCATTTCGATATCAGACATATATGGTTGTTTTGACACATGATCTCAGAAGCGTTCGCTACCGCTACATAAAGCTGTTCGTACCGATTAGCAGAGATGGATATTTTATATAAGCACTTTCCAACAGATAGAATAGCACATACCACAGCGTTTAATGTACCAGTCGCGGAGCACTGGCTACAAAGAGCAATAGCTCAACGGATACTGTGATGAATTTCGATCCTTTAACATCACCCCCCTAAGGCGGGTGCTCTAGCTCAGCTCTATCGTCATAAGAATCCAAATGCACTAACAATTAGAACATCATTCTGGCGACAAAGAGTACTGAGCTATAAACTTCTATTGTCTTTGTTATCAGTAGCATAGTTAATTCTGTGTTAATATAAAAACAAATTCACATGTGTTCTTCCATACACTGCGTTGGCATAAAATTAGGCAATTTTCTAAATTTTATAACAAAATAATTATTTCAATATTTTTGGTTGTTCACATGTGTAGCGAAGTAAAACTAGAGCCTATGAAAGTGGAGTCTTAAAACGGTTTCTCACTTAAATAACGCACATAAGTAATAAAACTTTATGATAACTTTATTCGTCTTCCTCACCAGGCAAACCTCTTCAACGCTTTTAAACGTCAATTGTTTTCTCACATGAGCAATTTTAGTGGCTTGAAGAAAGGGACAAAACTCTACCGTTTGCGGAGTCTAGTGCATGCATGAACGCTCGCCATTTTGACTGTGGGCATATTATGTAGTCTTTGATCACAAGGCAGAACATCTCGTTACTCCAACAGCTTAACACACTTAGTTCCAGTCGCCATATAATATTATGTTTATGTACTCTTGAAGTCAAAACAACTCCGTTGCAAAACGCACATTCGGAAACAGAAGCATAATAAAGAAATAATTATAAACATTAAAGTTACTGAAAGAAATAATTATTGTTGTTAATTAATATTTTTGTAAGTTAGTTAGTTATAGCTTATTTAAGTGATTTTATCCAATTAAGGTTCAAACACGCCTGTCATTGTCACACAGTTCAACTGCAAAACTCGATATTAAAATTAGAAAGGAAACCCGCTTCTATTAAAGCAGCCAGGAATCTTTTATATGCACTTCCCACAAAAGAACAGTACATACCACGACCTTTTTTAAACCAGATGTGGGCACTGGTCGGTGTAAGTGGAAGTACACATACCCATTGATGCTTGCGAAGAACTAACTCTGGGTTGGAGTCCGTCGGTACTGGGATTACAAATCCCATATGCCACGAATGGATTCGAGCCAGTTTAAAACCCAATTCGTTAACCATTGCGCTACGGAGGACGGTCTTATTGTAATACAGATTTTATCATTATATCCCCAACTTAGATCCGTTTGAGGAGACGTTTTTCAATCGACTGCATACTAATCTATGTATACAGAACAGAGTGTTATTACGTCCAGACAGTTGTTCAAGGGTATATGAAAAATAAGCCAAAAAACACATTTTATCGTTCTGATGCTCAATTAATAACTGTGAGGGCGACCACCTTCTTTGGTTGCTCGCCAGACGAACGAATTATCATTAATCACTTTCTAATGCGTGAAATGAGCAATGGCGTATTTCTTATGCGCGTACCCAGACAGAACTCAAAGAAGCGGTGGACAATCCCGTCTATCGCGCAATGAGGTAAGAAATTAAATGCGTTTAGAAAACAGTATAAAGTCATAGAAGAAAATCAAACAATTTTCGCTGCAAGTGATAACATCCGAGGTCAGGATGTCAGATAGAGACTGGAGACTACTTCCCAATCTCCTCATCTTGAGTGATGTCGAGTGATTTGGGTTGAATATAGTCTTTATAATCATAATGCCTTTTTCAGATCGAGTGATATGATAATTGAAGCCAAATATCCCCGCTGTCTCGCAGACCAACCGTTGAGTCTTACCCCACACGCATCAGGCTGGTAAGGTACCCCAGAAATAGACGTCGAGCAGAAAAATCCCACTTCATTTCTGATGTTATCGTTAAATGAAAAGTATCAACAAATGCGAGTGCTAAACCAACACGTCGGGTATTTTAATACAGGAAGACAACCAAGTTTGCGCTCATACAGTTGTGCATAAAATGCTTGTGTATAGAGAGATAAGTGATTAATACTTGATAAACAATATATCATACTTTCTTTCAAGCACTTGAATGTTATTTCTTTAACAATTATTAATTGTATTTACATACAACTTGATGTCAGGTGTAATCTAAGACAGACGAGTTTACGGAGAAAATACCACTCGTGCTCCTTTGTATTTGTTCTAAAATATATTAATAAAATATGTTGTACAAGAGCAAGATATAATTTGATATCTTGGATAAAAATTGATAGATAATTTTATTTAAACGTCTACACAATTTATATTGTGACAAATGAGATAATATGTATGTATGTACGCACGCACGCACGCACGCACGCACGCACGCACGCACGCACGCACGCACGCACGCACGCACGCACACACACACACACACACACACACACAC
>JAUTCZ010056661.1:0-10319 GCA_032273805.1 Melanodrymia brightae | reverse complement strand
AAATTATGTACATTTTAATTAACTAGAGGTGTCTATACGTTTTAATGTATTAAATGCACGTACATTTTAATGCATATGGTATCTATCTTAGTGCCCTTAAATAATTCAATGCAATTTATTGCACAAAACATGAGACGGTAGAAAACAATGGCATTTACATATTGAAGCTTATTATATATAATATAACGTGTATGGCTTAACTAATTTCGTTTGTATTGTCTCTGAAGTCATTTCTTGACATTTAAATTACTCATATTATATTGGTTATTTTTATATTATATGGTAATATCCAGTGTCGCATGCGCTTTTTCTTGTCACAAATACTGTATCAATGGTGTCTCATTTGTATTAGCTCTAAATGTATGTCTTCTACAACAACATTTAGTTTTTACAGTACTGGGAATACACATAGTTATAGCTGCTGCTATTATTATTATTATGGGGGTTTTATTGGTATTTTTTGAAGCAAGGTGAACGCTGGGCTGACCAGGCATAAAAACATGTTCTGAGTATTATTAATACAGTACAAGGGTATTTTTGTGTTTACTATTTATCACCATAGCCTGAAGAAAATACAATAATACATGTACTTTCAAAATGTCTGTTACCAACGTACGTCAATTTTTTATAATCAGGCAACTGGAAACAAAATAAAACTGTTCTTGCCTTGTTTGTGGTTAATATTAAATTAATTTACATTTTTATTGTGTATCTTCTTTTGTATTCGTTTTAATGCTAGTTCTGTGGTTAAAACCAATTTAATTAATTATTGGTTACTCTAGGTCATAAATTTATATTCAACATAATTTGAACGTAATTAATATAATTATGATAATAAAATCATTGCGCAATATTGTTTTACACGCAAATTCTTTATTTTTAATTGAGAACTTTAACAACTTTTAAAACACATTTTAATTTATATAATTATTATGTATACCGACGATAAATGTAGCAAGTTAATAGCCGATTCTAATTTCTATGTTTGAGATATTTGTGTCCGATGTTCTGAATCATTCAGTGAATGTGTATTGTCTTTAGGTGGTGAGACAAATGAAATATACACACATAACTGACAATGAACTGATTGCCAATTAATTCTTGCGTCAAACTTATTTGTATGTTTATCACGAAAGGAAACGCCACAATCAATGTAACTTAATTTTGGTTATAAAGTATTGTATTTAATAAAATAGTTATATTATATTAATTGTTAATATATTCGTGCATTTGATGGGTTTAATTATTAAATTGACAAACATAATTAACAAATAAAAGTATGTTAATTTAAACATTTTTAATATACAACAAACAACTGGTTAATATTGAACTATTCAACACAACATAACAAAACACTTTTGTATTGTATATTTCACAAATACTTGAAATAGTTACTGGTCGTCAAATTAGTACTCTATGTTAATATTATTCTTATATAATTGATCATTTTCAACTAGCAGTCATTAATTAATCATTTACTAGCCAGTGCTGAAGGCTAGTAGATTTGACGCATTAACATATTAACAATAAAACAGTAACACATCCAGTTTGTATTGAAAGTTATTTCACATCACAGTTATCTCTGTAGCGTACATATACATAGGTCTGTCGTCTGCTCAGAATTCGTGAACATTAATTACAGCGTCAACGATATAAACGCTTATCATTTGTAACACAATATTCACCAAGCACCTACACTAAACAGTCTTGCGGCCTCTAAATATAAACATATTGGCGTCAATAAATGTTTTATATTAGATCGTCGATTGCAGGGCTTCGAGCGAGCTTGTTACACGTGGGTGGTCCCTTTAATATTCTAACCTTGTCCATTTCATCTAAGAAATACATATTTTATATTTCGCTGCGCGTTTTTATTATAAATGATGCACACGTTTGCAAAAAGCTATAAAGCCAGTGCCACCGATCTGGACAAAAAAGAGTTTAACACCTTACCTGCTAATAAAACGGCGACATTTATTGAGTCTGGCGCCCCGCATATTTATATTACAGTTACATGCAGCCGTTTGCCCGTAATTCGAGTGTGTTTTAGAACGTAATAAACTGCTGTTAGCTATCAAGTTTTTATCTTGATTATGTATCTCGTTTTGGTGATACTAACACTTCGAGGCCACCGTAAGTGTGCTGATGGAGAGGTCGGTAAAAGGTTTGGGATCCGGCAACAACCCACAAGCGTCTGAATGTCGCGCGACTGACGATAAAAGCGGCTTCGGCGGAACTTTTCACTGTGATATTCAAACGTCAAGATAGCTGCTTAAACATTATGGCATCTCGTTTCACATACGGCCACTCTATCCACGTTGCGATGTACTAGAACCATAATTTATCATTTGCTACCTAGCTGTCTAAGCGTACACACTGATATAGTTGCTAGAAGACGTACATTTCCATACACAAATTATTTCTTATATTGAAAGCTATTAGTAAACTTTAAATGTTCATGCGATCGCTATGCTTTTTTTAAATGTATAAACCTCTTTTAACTCTATATAAAGGACAAAGCCAATGTCCTTTATATAATTATAATTATGTCCGACATAATTATATAAGTGTGTGTATGGCGTATGTCAAGTAAACAATTATTTACATCGCTATGCTTTTTTTGTGCGTTTATAAACCTCTTTTAATTCTATATAAAGGACATAATTATATAAATTTGTGTAATGTGTATGTCAAGTAAACAATCATTTACATCTGGCGTAGTAGCATGATACTTATGTAAATATCATTATGTAATTCTGTCTCGTGAGTGTTTTGTACAATTGAACGATTTTTAATTGAATTTCAACTTTTCTGAAAATACTAATCTCTTAATGATATTATTTATTTATCATTATATGATAAACAAATGCAGGAACATATTTAGTTTATTCGTCTCATATTTACACCTAATAACACGTGTTCGTTATCGACATGTAGTATAATATTATACGTGAATACCTGTATTTACTGATTACTATTTTCACCTAGCACTGTTAATATAATAAAATGGATGATATTATAATTATTATTAAATTCCCATTTTTAATGCATTTGTCTTTGCCTCAATTTTTAATATTATAATAAAATACTTTTTCTTTGTCTCCTTATAATAATTATAATAAAGTACTACATTGTACATTAAACTATTTTAAATTTGTTATTTTTTACTGCCCATATTTAACATGTAAAAATGTGAAGTTTGGCAACTACAATTAAATAGCAAGCGCCAACATTCATCCTTTACATTATATATTTTACTTTAGTATATATTTTTTAAATATTTAACCTCCGTATTATGTTTTGTTTTACGGTTACTTATAGCAACTGCTACCTTCCACAATTAAAACATGAATTTTACATAGCATTTTAATAAAACCTTTTTATTCAGGTTGATTCTTGACCAAAAAATACTGTCAGTTGCTTCCCCAGGACTTAGTACTGCTAGACGACAATAATAATAATGATGATATTGTTGCAAACATTTGTTTTTGTGGCGTCAATTTAAGTATATATATTTTACAAATTAATCTTAGCTTCAAGCATATTACCTAAATACCTTTTCGGTGGAGAGTAATAAAATAATTTACGTTTTCTTTTTTCTTTACAGACGAATGTTTCCGGCATATAAAGTGAAGTTGTCCGGACTTGACAAGAAATCCAAATATATTCTCCTCATGGACGTCGTTCCAGTTGACGATTGTCGTTATAAGTTTCATAACGGAAAGTGGACCGTTGCCGGGAAAGCTGACCCTGAGATGCCCAAGAGAATGTACATCCACCCAGACTCACCCAGCACCGGGGAACAGTGGATGCAGAAACTCGTGTCATTCCACAAGCTCAAAGTCACCAACAACATTTCAGACAAACAGGGATATGTAAGTACATTATATTGAAATATCTGTTTGTAATGAAAACATGTTAAAAAAATAATAAAATAAAAAAATCGTAAAAATACGATCAGAAAGTAATTAATAATTTTTTCTTCATCAATTAATCAAAAACATTGAATAGATTTATTTTTTCATCAAATAAGACAACACTATCGAACTTTTTATTTTAGTACAAAAAAACACATACCTCTATTTATCGGGTATTATTTTAATCTCGGAAGTAATATTTCAAATAATAGCAGACGTTTTGTAAGATTCTGTAATTAGCGAGGAAAGTCCACAAGTACCAGGTGATTATTAAGCATAAGACCATCATTGCTTGTCGATTTTTTTACTTAATACATCTATTGCACTTCACGTGTCTTTGATTAGCACGTATAGTTATAGCGTCTTCACAAACATCTATGCATTGACGTAGTGTGAGTGCTAAATGAATTTATTGGCACATATGGAAATAACCCTTGATTATTTCTCTAAGATTTTCAGCTGTCATGTCGCTGTATGGTATGAAGTAGTCGAGATTGTCGTCTGCTTGATAATTCCACACGAGCAGGCTGTTGTGACAATAATTATAGAGAATGTCATTCGGGCCCGATTGATCGCGAGTCAGTTGGTGCGAAGTTAGCTTTTGTGCGCGTTTGGCAACCGTTTCACATGGTTGATCAGAAAATGACTCCTTATTAATAGAGATATAATTGAAACTGTGTGACCAACCACCAAATATCAATGATTATAAAACCCCCCATTTTTAAGTTATGACTTCGTATTTACTGTGTTGTAATGACTATTATTATAATACTGCTGTTCTTTTTTGTGTGTATAACGGATGTTTATTATTCTTTTAAAATTACCACGAGGGAATAAACAAATAGACAAAGGAATTAGAATTATAGTTCTAAGTTGGAAAATGCCCGGTTAAGATCTAAATAGAATGTATGTTTCTAAGACAAGTGTAATTATTTGAAAATAATGTAGTTTTAATGTGTATTTGGATAGACAAACAGCCTGGCGTTATAAATTAAAGGATATGGCACCTCATGTTTTAAATTATATTGTTAAATATTACTCGTAATTATTTTAGTTTTTGTAGTATTATTTTTCCGCATTGTTTCCTGTAATAAATCCTAAAAGATTTATTTATATTAATTATTCAAATTGTGTTTATTTGGCGTATTATGGAATCAGTGGTTCAAGTGTTTCGATATTTTGCTTATGCATGTACGAAACTGAGAAATTTAATAGTGTTTTATTTATAGCGACAATCACTCATTAATTTGCAAATCTCCTTTTCATGTAGAAGTTATCTCATGCATATATAATAATTACACTGTTGTAGTGTACTCACCATGACGTAATGTTAATAAGTCACACCTCCAGCTAATGGATATACAAACAACTCAACAAACTTCATATCTTCATAGTAACAACAGATCTTATCCTACATGTTGACGTTAACCCTCTACCTGATCAACACACCAACTTCTACCGCATATCTTCTCCTGTTATAACAGAGCTTACACCGTATCGTCGTCGACGTTAACTCTCAACTGATTTACACACTAATTTAATATTATACTACAGCATTATGTCATTCAGCTGCAATTAACCCTCTATATGTTTAACAAATTAACCTTTAAATACATTTCTGTTCAACAAAATCAGACAACTATTATCGAATCGGACTTCTTTATAGGCAGCTAAACATACAGACAGGACAGATAGATGGACACATGGATCATTCATGTCTTATATCTTACGTACAACACTCCTACATATAGGCCATAGTTCTCTGCATTACACATTGTATTTGTTTATTGCAGGCGATTCTGAACTCCATGCACAAGTACCAGCCTAGGTTCCACTTGGTACGAGCGAGTGATCTGCTTCGTCTACCATACAGTTCCAGCAAGTCATTCGTGTTCCCAGAGACTCAATTCATCGCTGTCACTGCCTATCAGAACGAAAAGGTATGTACACATACATATTGTGCTTGTTTCAATAGTTAGGTTCTAACTGAAATGATTTCCAAAATCCACAGTAATTTGAACATAATCAATACATTAATCTTTTGCTCATAATCACATCAAAAAATCCTATTTATTCCACACCAAAAAGTCACTATTCATTTTCAACAAACTGACTACATTTTCAAAACATTTCTGAAAATTTCCTGGGTTTTAAACATTTCGTATACTAGTAATGTTGTATCATAATTTGGGGAGGAGTAATTCATTAGTTAGAACAAGAATTTAGTTGATGCTTAACACAATATTGTTTTCTAAAAAAAGCTAAGGTGACGTTTATGACATTAGCTTCAGACGTTACGATACATGACACACAGGAAGTATCCAGACTGCTATATGATCAAAGGCATCACCCGAAGGCTGTCAAATAAGTGGTCTATAGGTGTTAACATCCAGCCTGAGTCGATAAACTTTAGCTGATAATACGCATGGCGCCACCTAACAGTTATTATATATATGCATAAAACCGACATTCTACGTTTTTTAGACGTTATATATTTCATTTAAGTTGCTCAGTTGTCTTTTATGGCCATAACTGAATGTGTTTTTATTTGCCAGAGTCGCCACGCTAATCTCTAAATATCTTTAAAGTTGGTACGGACGCCCTTTTTTTCTTCTTGTTAGGCGTTTAATTGCCGTATAAAGATTTATTGGTTAATATGTCCTATATGTTGTTCCAGATTACCAAGCTGAAGATTGATCATAATCCGTTTGCCAAGGGTTTTCGAGAAAATGGAGGCGGTCGCCAAAGAAAGTATGTCTATGTGTATTTGTATTTGTATTATAATTACTACACAATGCAGTTGCAGACATTATTTATTAGCAGGCGTTTCCCCAGGGTTGTTTTAAGGCGCTTATATGTTTAAAATTCAGCAACAATATTATCATTTAATATAAGATCCACAACAAAATTAATTTGATAGATTATACATTGCTTATGGACGGACAACTGAATTTAAATAAATCAAATAACTTAGTTACACAGATAAGGAGTAGTGACTTCCTACTACTTATGGCTTTGGAGAAAGGTTTGTAAAGAATTATTTGATAAGCTAATTAACTATATATTATTATTTTTATTTAAACGATGAAACAATTATTGTGTGTAACTCATCTGTACAATATGGATGCACCAGTGTTATTATTTATAATTATTATTATTATTATTATTATTATTATTATTATTATTTCAGATGCACCGATCCATCAAAGCCAGACCAAAGTGCATCATTATCAGGTACCAGTGACGACGAGGACGAAATATGCGTCGATGATGCAGATGATCACGTGACAAGCCCTACATTAGAAGCAGACGACAGCCTAGTGACAGAAAAGACAGCGGACACTAGTGATGAACGGCTGGTGGATGCAAGCATCGAGAGACGGAATCAAGACCAGGATATATCCAGTGAATTGAGCAGTGATGGCGAGCAGCAGGATGAGAATCCAATCGTCAAAGAGACATCAGTAACCGACGTGGAGGCAATCAAGGCAAACAACAATACCAAAGCTGATCATTCCGTTGAAAAACTTTTGAAACCCGATGAAGCGAGACACATCTCCTCAAAACAGATGAAAAGTCCTCCAAATGTGACAGTGTGCCAAAGGTCTACCGGACACCCGTATTTCCCAATGTGTTACCCTCCACAGTTGTTCGCGAATGGCACGTCAGCGTTCCACCATCCTCTGAACTCCATGTTCTTCAACTCGCCATCTCAGCTCAGATCTCCATTGTCGTCGTTACCAGGTCAGGACTCCCAGGCGTCACTCACACACCCAATCTTTGCGCACACCTCACCTCTGTCTCTATCTCATCAACTGGCGTTAGCTCAGCGCTACCAGTCTCTGAACGCCAGTTACGGAGCGTCGTCTATTGGGCCGATGCTGTCGTCACGATCCGGTCAACGATTCCACCCTTACAACATGTCTCCAGTCAGCCCCATGTCGCTGTCCTTCAACAACAGCTCGCCTAGTCCGGTCAGTCCGCATTCACCGTTGTCCTCGTCGCCGAGTCTGTCTCCCGTGGAAAGGACATCACCTAGTAACATTATCAGCCCAATACCAGTGCGAGGACATTCTGTGTCACCCAACTCGGCGTAGTGTACCGAGGAACTAGTGCAAGTTGTTGTAATCTGTTACGTACAGTCTCCACACAGTTAACTTTTAGTCAATGGTTGGAATTGTGATGGCTGTGATTCAATAACAGCTGGGGGCATTGGTCGAATTCTACAGAGGGGAATTGTGAGGTCTTCAAAGAATCAGCCCAGGCGGTGGCCACCAGAATGCAGAGTCGAAACAATATATAAGGTATGTTTCAAACAGACGTTTAAAACCAATAATTTCCCATCTGCCGAATTATATATGCAGAAACGTTTTCATAATTTAGATTCGTTTGTGTATACATGTAGATCTGCATATGGCTATGTCAATGTTTTGTCGTTCATTTACACTTGGACTAATTCAGATGGCAAAAAATATATGGGCTTTGATTTCAGATAATATTTACAGTGTCCAAGACTTAAATAATCTATTGGGAATATAGCAAACATAATTATTAGACACTAAAATGTAGTTTAGGTAATTTAAAACCTATATTAATATACAATAACACAAACAAGTTTCATTTAGTTTTTTCTTTTTAACAAATCAAAACAAAATTGTGATGTAATCCGAAGTTGAGACGTTGAAAATATACAGTCATCATTCAGTGCAATTCCCTGACATCAGTTCCAGCATTCCTGAAATAAACTCGTGTTGCTACGGTTAAATAAATAAGATGTCTTTAAACTGTAATATTTATATCATAAACAGAAAGTTAATTATTGTGCTTTGACACATAAACGATATGTTTATAGTCGCCAGTAGTTTGTCATGATTACGTTATTCCTCGGTCCTGACAAATAAATTTTGGTTAGAGCTAGTGGAAATGAAATTTTGTATATTTGTTAAAAGCCAATGTTGCAAAGGCTTGGGACTTTAACAAATATTTGTCGAACCCTGACATCATGGCAGAAAACAAAGATATTACTTAAACGGTTTTGATGTAATATTTGTGTGTGTGTATATATATATATATATCAAAATATTTTAAAATGCTGAAAATATAAAATGCTATGCTATCACAACTCATTTATTTGTATTTGTATTTTTCAGGTCAAAAGCTTTAGCAATACAAACGACATTAGACTCGAGTCTGGATTCTGGTCTCCGTCTTGTGCATGGCAGCCAATACAAAGCTCAACAATTTGCTCAGCTGTTGTTTGCGGTCACTGACTTCACCTTGCTCGCCGACATGTATCAAAACATTTCTTCTCTAGACTAACATGTCTGTACATTCTAACTTGTAACTTCCACAAGGCTGTACCTGGTCATGTTGGCCTCACCCAGTCTCCCTACAAACGTTGTGACGTCAATTCTCCGTTACCGTGACGACACAATAGACACGTCACAATTACTAGTGTGTCACATGGCAATCAAAGTGCAATATTTCATAGTTGTTGTTACTGTTGTTAATGTATTCTAATATTATTACTGGACACTGTGTGTGTTCAAAATATTTTGTGAAATAAATGTTGATATCCTTGAAATTTGTTTTTTTTTAGTTTAGAATGAAAAATAGCTATGCATAATGCAACTAGAGTTACATGTATATATATTATGTATCGAATATGTCATCATGACTTCGTTTAACACGTCTCTTGTTTAGGTTCTCAATATTATTGATATCACACATACATAGCCATAGCAAGTCAATCCAAAACGTATACTAGTCTCCCGCTATATACTCAAGGTAACTTTGTTTTACCTGCTTGATGTTTCGTGGACACATTTTGTGACATGTTTGTGAGGTTCTTACAATAATACGTTATCAAAACTTGATGCATAGTGACAGAGGTGGCAATGTTTACTTGCCCTCTGCCTCTGACAGGTCACTTTCTCAAACTGACAGTACAGTGCATATAAATATTTCCGTGTCACTGATGACAAGTAGAGAATAAAAAAGGCTTTCTCGAACTATTGTGGTGAAACGTTGGGCCTTTCTGGTCTGCTCCAGATTCAAACAGTTTACAGTGTGGCTGGTAGTACCGCAAGTAGATACGGAAATCGTAATGATTTGTGTATACTCTATAAAAGTGAAGTTTGTTTATTGGCTCCACTGGAACTCATTGATTATCAATCAGCAGTTATTGGATGTCAAACGCACGGTTATATTGACACTTGGTCACAGAGAAAACACGCTACCGCCACATAGGCTACTCTTCTTTGAATAAAATCAAAGAATTTTTGTGTGCACTTTCCCACAGACCGGATAGCACTGGTTTGAATAGGAAATAACCCAACTGGTTAACTGAGGAGAATCGATCCGTAGACCTATGGACGCTTTTGCACTAAGCTACGCTCCACT
>JAUTCZ010056650.1:0-10321 GCA_032273805.1 Melanodrymia brightae | reverse complement strand
GACGCCACTAGAAACACATCGATTATAAATCAGCGGTTATTGGACATCAGACGCATGGTTATATTGACACATGGTCTGAGAGGAACCCGCTGTCGCCGCTTCGTGGGCTACTCTTACCGAAACACATTTATTACATGTATGCACACATTTAATATATACATGTACATGTATATAGTTTGCTTTACATGTCGGTTATTAGGTCTGAACATTAGGAATTTACTATTGACAACTTGTTTCTGATATCTGGATATAATTGATATGATATTCTTTATTGCATTAGGCCAATTGGCCCTTGAGCATACAAAAAAACATTAATATTAGTATATACTGTACATTATAAAACATAATGAGGTGTATATACATGTACAGTACATGCATTTCATTATATAAATACTAGCAATGTTATAATAATAATGAAAATTGATATACACTGTATTGGATCAGTGCCATCTAGTAGTCCATTCAATGAAATAAGACCAGCTTTACAATAAAACAGCAGGTTATTTCACGCCACGAAAAAACTCAAAATTATTTTTACTATAAAATGTAGTCCGTACAGTTACATTCCGTCGAATTTCATTCATCTGATGTTTGTCTCACATTACGCAAACATCAGATTATTGAAAATCGACCCTACGTCCCCGTTTGGACTATATAAAATGTAGTATTTAACCGTACACGGTCGGGTGAAATTCAACGCCTAAAGACATTCTAGTTTTGGTCTAAATTATTTATATAATGTTTGTTTTAATACATTTCATCATCTCGACATTTTAGAAGAAATAGCTGGTATGTTTCTTTATAAAGAGTTTGGCAGTCAGGTGTCCAATAATCAATAATCATTTCAAGCAAAGTAACTTTATCGCCTGAAAAATCTAAAAGATAATGTTTTAATCTTCGTTAAATGGTTCCATACGGTGCAAAGTGTTTGTCCATCAAACATCAGTATCTATGGCATCTTTGCCGCAAACAACTTGCTATTATTAGACTAACCGATATTTTTATCTCTTGCCTTATCTGATTAATAGTATATGGTAAGTATGGCATCCCAGCATGCTTTGCAAACTTCAATACCTAGTTGGTTCCCCTGTGTATTTCCTCTATGGGTTAAGATTCGTGTTTAAAACTCAACTGGATTTGTTCAGTTTTGCTGTTTTGCGTTTTGCCACGTTTGTATCGGCTGTTGTTTTACATGTTTACTACGTGTTTCTTTTCGTTGTATTAAACCTAAATTACTAAAACATAATCATATAAAAATGTTTTAACCAAATTGTTCGGTTTTATTTTTTTTCTAATAAAATTATTCCATTATTTGGAAATAGCAACATGGTAACGTTTTTTCAAGTTTTAAGGTCATTGTCACCGATAAAGTGGGTAAATTCGCTTTAGTGATGTATATACTAGTATGTTGATGCGATAGTTAGAGATACACTAAGAGATAGGGATGTGATGTGATTAATTACTACGGTTTCCGCGTGGTTAAGTCTTTAGGTGGTAACTGGTTCATGTTTATGTTGTGGATAGCTACCGTTATTAGGTGGTCAGTGGTTTAGGATGTGGTTAGCTATTTGTGATGAGGTGAGTGTCTGAGATTGCAAGGTGACAAGTGATTAATGTTGTCAGATGGTTCCATGTTTAAAGCCATGCACAGTAGATCGCCCGTCATACAAACTGCAACAACTTGCAACATGTGTCACACAATGTATGACGACAAATGTATGACCGTGTAGACAGGCCTTTAGATAGTGAGATTAGTAAGTATCAGGTTGGGAGGTTGAAGATATTAATCCTGTTTGGTATTGCGGGCCGAGATTATGGGTGATTAATGTTGAAAATAAAATTATGAATTTGTTTCTAATTGAGGTTGTTGGTTGATATCAAGGATATAATTTTCTTTCTATGGCTAAGAATGGAGGAATGCAAGCGGTAAAACGACACAGCAGCAGAACTGTATCAAACATCCAGAAGTTTTAACGAACACAATTGTTTGCGCAATTTAGCCCTTGTGCGTACACTTGCAGCTTCTTTTTATTTTTTCACTGTTTTTGGTTCACGATGCACATGTATATGTATACGAAACTACAGACAAACTTCACAACCAGCTGCTAGATTAATCGAAGCCAGGTGTAGACGGCGGGAGGGTGGAGAGTATGAGTGGCGTGTGTAGGGAGTAGATGCGAACCTCAACCCATTTTCCGCGGATTCCTATTATCGTTGTTCCACTTTGCGGAGAGGCCTTAAAGCTTGGTAGTAGTTTTATGTTGTGAGAAAACGCACCTCTCCAAAATCTGTCCTCCCTACGCCATTATTGCAGATAGATCTTTATGCTAGATCATTAGTTGTTCATATGTGTGTGAGTATACGTATGCGTATTGCTATAGGTATAGTTATATACGTATAAGTATAAGTGTACATATGCATATATACAATAATGATATAGCTGCAATAATGACGTAGCGAGGACAGTTTTGGAGCGATGCGTTCTCCACAAAATGAAGCTAATGTTCCACTACCAAGGTAAAGGCCACTTCAGAAAGGTAGACAACGAAAATAGATATCCTCAGAAATTGGGTAGAAGGTAACTTCCTACACACCACCACCACCACCACCCCGCCCCCAACACCCACTTCCATACATGGCTTCTGTTAATATTGCAGTTCATTGTGACGGTGTCTGTAGTTTCGTCCTTGGATCTAACATCACTCGAACTAACACCGTGTTTCAGTGCCTAGGGGACGTCATTCTCTCAATATCACACTTGATCGGAACTGATCCGACTTTATAACACAGTTAATGCTGTAAATACGCACCCACGTGTTAACAAGCCAAACTTTATGACAGCCTTATCTCATATCTGTATTATAGAGACAAATGGACATCGCGGCAAAGCTCTAATGGAATGAAGTCAAAAAGCATGTTTAAAACTGTCATGTTATATGGTGATCGCGGAAGTTGAGCGTATCCTGCCCGATCGGTCGCATCGATCTTAAACGATGGTTCAACCGTCAGACTGATGTTTTAATTAAATATAATAGTGATAGATTTCAGCTTCAATAATCAGTTCGATTAAAGTTGTATCGCTGCCGTTAAACTATTTCTGCATTCTTGGTCAATGCAAAACACAAAGACAACCACACTCGAACACCCTTGACATTAGCATCTCTCATTACATCAACAATGGAAAGATAATCGCCATCCATTTAGCACATACCACTAGTTTAGTAGTGCTGTACGTACTAAAACGAATATAAAGCTTCCCAAATAGATAAATACATACACATAAACTATTCATATAATTTACATATGTTTTAGAGCAGATAATGAATTAACAATTGAAGCAAAAAATCATGACTATTCATATTTGATTGCAAGAGCGGACGATACTTAATACGCAGGTAATGCCAACCAGAAGCTCTAATTCGAATCTGATATCTCGTTACTCCAGTTCATACTCCGCTCCCCGAGCACAATTTCCGAACAGCTTACACCTTGATTACGTCTATGCTTAGCTCACCAGCAGTGCTAAATTTAGTGAGGGTTCGGTAAGCCTTCACCACAAACAAGTATTAATTCTCATCTTTTTTACTCTTTCTTCCCTTAGATGAACTCATTTTCGTATCTAGCACCATACGGGGTAGAGTATAGCAGACATGCTTGCAGTCTTTCAACTAGTATAATTATATCAGCTTGTCTATAACCACGTGACTGCAATCCGTACTAGTACTCTGTTTTGATATATTGTATACTGATTTCACAAATATTGCATCTTATATACATATAGGAATACATGCCCATTATGTTTATATATAGATATTTCTGTTCAATTATTTTTCCTATAAATTTTATTCGTTTATTTTTCTACCTCATTAAAATTTAATTTGCCGCTTGCAATGCACGAGCTTTACTAGTTTCAATAATAATAATAATAATAATAATGTTATTATTATATCTATTTTTAATAAAACACTAATGCATGGAGATAAAACTTCTCATTTTGTAGTTTATTGACTTCTTAATATTCGAAATATAATAGAAGATTCGTTTTCTTAAAAATGGACTTAAAATGTAGGTTATCCTAAAGCATAATACTAAAACGGTAAAACCTAACAATAGGTGTGTAGGGTAACCCTATATAACCTAATTTTATCAGTCTACTCAAAACATTTTATTGCTAAAATTGAAAGAATAATGTTTTTACTATGAACATATTTCTAAAAATAAAATACAATGTAGTTGCATTTAAAGCAAATGAAATCATTATCTTGCTTAGCTTCATCATATATATATACCTTCATAATATGCATGTATTGCTTAGTGATGACTATCTTTGCTCCAGGTTTCTTTATTATTTGAAGAATAAATGTATTTGGTAGATAAAAAAGAGGCCTATTTACCCTAAACATATTGACATGATACCTTAAACACACCTATTGTTTGGCCTACGATAAATGTGTTGTGTAAATATATGTATGTTTGTTATCTAGGTGACCTGTATGATGATGTTTTCTATTCATCATGTAAATCTGTTATCTGTTCATGTTTCCTTTTGTTGTATGTTCTGTACTCGTCATATGATCGTCTTATTGCAAACAGTCTATTTATGTTTGTTGTATTCGTGAAAATACAAAAGAAAGAACACAGGTACTGAAGTATCTTAAGCCTAAACGAAGCAATTCCATAATTCTGAAATATATGCATATACACCTAAGCAACAGAACTGTGATTGTGTTCAAAACCCTATAGATATGCAAGTTATAGTCCAAGTGACATTTCGACATAGTCATGGTGATACAATTAATATGGACGGACGTGCTAACGTTATGGTACATGATAATATATTCGAGTTCATGTACATGTACGTGTATACGGCTTAAACAATAAACACATACTAATTGAGATAATCTATGTTTATTTCAATACCGTCATACATGTATGTATATTTTGAGTATAACGTATCATGAAAACTACCCAACACCAAGACGTATAGTTTTCAAAATCATATCTCAGCTGACAACGGATTCCCAATGAACAATTCCAATAAGGCGGTGGTTCTTAACCGTTAAAACGGTGATGATACGAAATGCACTCGTAATATAGCTGTATAAGATAGATCAACACAAGGTACAAGACATCAGTTTAGTTAGTAGTCAGTCATCGTGGAATTATCTCGGGGTGTCTGTCATGAAACTTGTCGAAAGCTTCCTGAGGTCCTTGTTTGCTTTAGACGTGATGGAACTACATTTACAAGAATGATCTGGTATTTTATTTAACACAGTAAAATGTGAAGAAATAAATACTATTTTATGAGGGTTTTTTTTGTATCAAATAATGACGTTTATGTGAGCGAATGACGTGAAAACACTCATCTTTCCAGAAAAGGGGTAGCCATGACAGAAAATGTGACTTTGACAAATCACGAGTTAACATAAAATCGTATTTGACAAAACATCAAGAACTGGTCTATTTATAATATACTAGTATAAACATAACTATACAGGCAATAATTGACGGACGAGAATAGTCATGCTTAACGAACGAAATTAAGTTAATCAATACCTTGATTTGCTTTAAAATGTGTATAACATAATGCAGATGTCATTTTTTGTTCTATCTTCTATAAATATCTTCAAAGAACTGTAAGTCCGCTATTAGTAATCCTGCAGTATTTTTAATCTACTGATTGGAATCTAAACGACAAAATATTGATAAGGCCAAATGCGTGCCCTCGAGAATCACAGCAAAGTATTGATTATGCATTAAAAAACATAATTTGAAATTAATGTTCATAAGCTGGGTATTTCAATTGCGAATAATTGTATGCATTTCTGGTTTGAATACCATTTTGGATAACTGAAGACACTGACTTCACACTAAAAAAACGAACACGATTTTTATATTTTCACAATAGCAAACATAAAGTGATTTTCGTTATTCTATGTGCTAGATGCTGAAGTATATAATAACATGTCTTTGTAAACCTTCACGTATGTCAGACGTTGATAAAGGATACAAACATGCTGTATTCTGAGCAAGAAGAATGACATCTCCCGAGGTTAAAGATGGTTGCCACCAATCATTCGCATCTAATGATATTTGTGACATATAAATTTAGAGATAACAGAGGATTTCTTCTTATTAAAATTAACATTTACTTACATCTTATTGCTTACAGAATTAATATTATATGTTTATCCTATGTGTTTCTGGTCATCCAAATAAAATTATTGTTATAGTAGCTCAATGTGTACTTTTGTCTAAAATAATTTGTATCGTACTAAATTATTGTATGCAAAAGTCCAAGGACCATACTAAGCTACTACAATTACAAACGCATTGGATATACATGTACATCATATTATATATATATTGTAAGTAATACAATGCAAGTAAATGTTAACTTCGATAAACAAAAATGCTCTATTATCCATAAATATGTTACATATACATGTACCATTAGATGTACACTTAAAGTGGTATTCATCTTAAAACCTGGGTGTGTGTGCCTATAATATCTATGTAACATTTACACGACAAAAATCATGCAATATTCACAAACATGGTCTAGGAGATGCTATCATCATTTCCTCAATAAACCTGTAAAACAGGGTTCACCAAATGCACTTGCTAAGGCCTGAATCCAGGAAGCCTTCTGGAATTTTGATCAGGTTTAGTGGGCAAGTCTGAACTCAGTTTGAATACTACAGTGTATATTGAACAGATAAGTAGCCAGAACGTCTTTGAGAGTTATTGCCTTCCATATATATTTATCAAAGTCATTAGTCTGTATAACAATAACATTACATACTATTTATACTACTACATGTACAGTGGTCGCCTCAACCAAACAGTCGCCTAGGCTTCAGCAGATGGCCAAAACCTCCTAGGCAGATGACTGACAAGAGTCTAGGTGAAAAATGTTCTGGCTGAATGACCCACGGACTATACCTAGAGATATATCCAAAACTGACATCCATACCAGGCCAGTAGCCAAGATTGTGAGTGGGTGTTGTTTAGGTTTATGGAGCCAGCAATGTTAATTACTGCCCATGTCTAGGCACCTAACCTTGTCTAGGCGACTGTTTGGTTGAGGCTGCCGCTGTATTGTATACACGACTTATACATTAACACTTTATAAATTAGTGGAAGTTCTTAATACAATCAACATAGATACATACAGGATAAATCAGAGTGCGCATTGCACAACTGCAGTTGCCAAGACCAAGGAACCGCCTCAAAATAACAACAAATCTCGCTATATGCACAACATACATGTACAGTTAAGGTGGGTGGGTAGATCGGTTTCATTTGGACCTCGACAATGAACTATTGATTCCTTGCATTGAAGAAAACATGATTTTTTAGTCTTAAAATCAACAGTTCCAACAAAATATTAGTCTATACGGAAGAGGATGGGGGAGTTCTCGATCCTAAATAAAAGTTGTTTGCATATGAGTGGTGTCAGTATTTTGATACGGTCCCAAAGTCATCGCGGAAAACACTGCGTCATTTTTGTAAAGTGTCAACAATATGGGGATTACTCAATGGTCCTGGTTGAACTTGAGAATTGGTTACCGGTACTCTGTTGTCCATACACGATGTTGTCAACACATTTACATTTGGTTTAGTATCATTATGAATAGGTTGGTTGTTAACATGACCAGCAGACATTGGAGATGGTACAAAGAGTAAATGTCTCTCAGAACGAGGAAAATTTCTATCAGGTCCATGTGATAGGGAAGAAGGTATTGATTGTAACGATTGCATCATGAAACCCACAGACTCAGAGAGAGGTGGCACGTAGGGCAACTTGCCCCGAGACATCATTTCGCTGGACAATGGGAGACAACTGGGATTGTAAGCGCCAACAGAGTTCTGTCTATTACTCTGATTCAAGTTCCCACTGTGCAATGTCTTCACATTTCCATGAGGTGGGCCAGAATATACATGGTTAATGCTACGGTCGTTGCTTTGAAGATTTGATGAGATGTTTTGCGGTGAGAGATTTGATGTTGGTCTATCATCTCTATAAGAGCTTGAAGATCGACTGTAGCTAGTAGCATCGTGGTGATCTTTATTTGATGCAGGCGCCTTCTGTGTTGAAGAGATCGGTCCGGCCAACTTTAAGCCACTTCCTTCATCAGTTGGTGTGTGACTGTGAGTTTTAGATACTGCACTCGATGACACAAGACCTACTGACGACAACACTGTAGCTGAAGTAACCACGGGTGGAGACTTATTAAAAACATCAAGTCTATTCATTTGTGTATTCGCTTGCCCATTCTGCATCCCTTGAGCTGACCCAACTGCGGCAGCATCAGTAACCGACATGTCACCACTAGGAGCATGTTGTGGAGAGAACTTGGTGAAATTATAGTCCGTAACGTCTGAGATGGACTCTGAGCTTTCACTGAGGACCTGGCGGACCTCCCGCTCGTGACTCTTCAGGTGATGCTGGAGCCGGTCTTTGCGAGAATACTGCTTCTCACAGATCTCACACTTAAACGGTTTCTCTCCTGTATGCATTCTGTAATGGCGGTGCAGATGCTCGGGACGACTGAACGATTTACCGCAGATCTCGCAGGCAGCCAGCAGAGACTTGTCCGATATGTGAGTCATGATGTGCCGCTTGCAGTGTTCTTTGCGCATGAATCTCATTCCACAGACGTCGCACTTATGAGGCCGTTCGCCGGTGTGCATCACCTTGTGCCGGTTCACATGCTGCATTGTCTGAAACATCTTCCCACAGATATCGCATGCAACGGGGTCAGTGTGTGTTTTCATGTGACCCAACAGGTGAGATTTGGCAACGAATACTTTTTCACACACTTCACAGTTAAACACCGGAGCACCATGCGCGCTAGGCACATAGTTTTTTGACAGAGCTTCATTTTCGTGCCGCATAAGGTGAGCCTTGAGATGTCCCCAGACATTGAACGATTTCTTGCATTTTTCGCACTGGAATTGCTTCCCTTCACTTTGTTCTTGTCCTCCTGCTACGATACTTTCGTGCTTTGACACATGCAGCTTCAACTGTTCCCACGTAGCACACGATTTTTCACAAATCTGACAGGTAAAACATTTATTTTTTATCATACCGCTGGAAAAATTATTAGAAAAGTTTATATTCGTGTGAACATTGATGTGATTTCGTAGATCTTCGAGAATTTCGAACCCTTCTCTACAGATGTTACAGGTGTAAGGCTTATCAGACTGTGCCGAGTAAGTCATGTATGACGCAGCATGGTCCATTTGGTGGGAATTCATGTGCTCATCAAACAGTTCTTGGGCGGTAAATGATTTTGAGCACAGGTTACAACCAAACGTAATCTCATCCTTACTTAAATGTTTTCCACAATTCTTGCCCTTGTGCTCAGCCAGATGAGCATCGAGATGAAGCTTGTTTTTGAACGAACTGCCACATACATTACAAATGTAAAGAGTTAAAGGTTGAACAGTGTTCGTTGTGTTTTCAACAGGTTTACATGGTTTGTTGCCAAAGCCTCCATCAGCCTTGTCCATCATGTTACTCTGTATGGGAGGCTCGATAGTCGATAACGTATTTGAAGATGAAGTATTATCAGCGACATTCGGGGCTCTTGTAAAACTGGATTCGGATCTACATGTCTCAAAACTGGAATCTGTCCTTTTTTCTCCTCTGTTCATAGCTGTATTTTCCAATACATGTAGTTTCTGCTCATCGGTATGAAAAGGTTGGAACTTTGTAAACTGCGGTTGATTGGATAAAGCAAATGAACAGTCTGGCTCGTTGGTTATTGTACTTTTCGCACCTATACTTTTAGCAGGTGCATGTACTTCAACATGCATCTGAATTTGCACCCATGTTCCAAACGATTTTCCACAGATGTTGCATCTAAATACAGAAACTCCATCAGCAGTGGGACACACACTGATGGCATCGTTTTCTCCCATATGATGGAATTGATTCTGAACAGCTCCAGCGGATGGTGATGACATCATTCTGTCTGGAGTATTCATCCTGCCCACAATATCTTGCCTCAACATGGTTAATTCTTCAGCTGAGAACAAATTTATAATATAAAGCAATGATACATCGTTTTTACACCCAAGGTAAATCAGAAATGTTCACATGTAATTCTGGCACACGCAATATTCTGGCACATGTGCAATCTCAAAATCCATTTGTCTTTTTAAAACTGAAACATTTTGAACAGAGTTAATCAAATAGATTGAAATGAATTGCTGATAATTGAAGATTTGTTGGTGGTCGTGCATGGTAGGTTGTTCTAGATGACATCATGATTAAATCTGATGATCATATTGAAAGATATCCTGAAATGAA
>JAUTCZ010056639.1:0-10322 GCA_032273805.1 Melanodrymia brightae | reverse complement strand
ATTTGGCAATAATGTTGAAATGGTATTGTTAAACGTGCGTAGAGGTCTAAAAGCCTTGCCTGAGCATTCCTTTAAAAGAAAATTATGCATACCGGTAATACATAGTACAATTATTGTACAAAGTATTGCAATATATTTTATTGTCAGAAAGACTTATTAAATCTTTTTAGCAGTTTATTATTTTGCATTGTTTATTGTCATGCATTTAATTACACAAAAATATCCGTTTATGTCCAAATGGCTAATGGAATAAACTGGTTAATAGCATATATGTTTCATGCACCAGGGTTATGCAAATAAAGAGGAATCTACTGTATATGTAAATAACAAACCAGAATTGAATAATCATAAACAACATTGTAATTCAATCTATTATTTTTAGGAATAGCTGTACTCGTAAAGATATTGTTTTTAAATAAAGTGAAACCCTCCTATACCAAACATACTTGGGACTGAGTAAAATGTTAGGTTTAGAGATGTTTGGTTTACTGTGGTTTAAATAAAGCACAACTGTATGGGACCGTAAACTAATTTTGGTTTAAAAGGGAATTCTGGTTTAATGATCCAGTTTAGAACGATATCACTATAGTAATTATATGCCCTGCAGCTGGGGACAAGAGGACCTGGTATAAGCTCTAGGGAAGAACATAAATTTTTATTCATTCCTCAACAAGCTGACTATTGTAACAATATTTTAGTAAAAATTTACGGAAGGCATAAATCACATCTTAGAATTAAATTTCATTTAATGTATCCTAAATATCTTGAGTTATGGATATGGACAAGTGAAAAAAAAAGGTCCTTTTGGGCAAACTTATTGCACTGATTTTGGTGATAGTTTAACTGCTGAAACCAAAAACCACACTAAGATTTTATGAATGTTTCACATTTCTTACTTCTTAACCTGCATTGTAAAGATAGATGGTTAGCAAGCTGCAATATCCAGAACAGAAATTTACATGTCGTCATGCTGCACCTGTTGTAATTTCAAGTGAGCAGTGTTGTACTTCATCAATTCACATTTGAACAATAACAAATGAATGGTAGATTAATCCAGAACAATTTTTGCACTTGTAATTTGAAATGCTGAATACAATGGTAACAAACATTGCATTATCATACATATATAACAACTAGCATAGCCCTCGAATATACATGTAGTACTAACACTTAGCACTAAATTTTCAGTACAATAATACGCATGATAGCATTATCATACACATATATAACAACTATGGTATCATAGCCCCTCAGATATAGTATTAACACTTAGCACTAAGTTTTCAGTACAATAATGCACATGATGGCATTATCATATGTATATAACAACTAGCATAGCCCCTCAGATATAGTATTAACACTTATCACTAGCAAGTTCTCAATACAATAACACACATGATAGCATTATCATACACATATAACTAGCAAAGACCCTTGCATATAGTATTGACATATTTACTTTCAGTTTGTTTTCACTAATCAGTCACCAGTACTGTAACACTATCATATGACATCCCAGTACAATACATACATACAGATATGGCTTACAAAGACCCACATGGCTTACAAAGACCAACATTCATAGAATTGCATATCTGCTTAGTATCGTGTGAACAATAAATAATAATTTTTAAAGTATATTTGTAAAAACCAAACTGCAATAAAAAGTATTTTTAAAAAAACCCAACTTTTTTTAAGACCCAATTTAAAAAAGATTAAGTAACATGCGAAAATTACATGAGAATAATACACGTTTTACAGTATTAAATTGAGGCCTTAATAAATGCTACAACAATGCAGATTACAATTACACAACACATGCATTCTTGTCTTCAGGAAAAATCACAACGTAATATCACTTTTATCACCAAACTGCATAATATCAAGGCATAAGCAGCTAGACACCGATTAAAATGACAATGTCATCAACAACATGCTAGAGATTCGTACAAATCTCTAAACAATACAGGAAAGTAGGTATTGTTTTACAATTGAGATTATCGTCCTAAGTGTCAAAGGAAATAGACAGTCATTAAAATATCCCCAAAGTGATACAAAAAATACAATGTCTGGTTAGAAAAGCAAATAAAAAACCAAACCGAGCAACAACTAAAATCTGATTTGCTCAAATCATATTAGTCAAATGAGAAATGGTTACCAGGTAAGCAAAATAACTAGGTACAGTAATTTATATGATTATATCACCTTGGGCTCACAGTGTGACCAAGGCATGAGATTGTTCAAAAACAGAAAATAGAACAGTATATTTTGGTGAGTGCGGAATACATCACAGATTGAATCAACTTTCTCCTCTGTCATTTGTTAAATTTGTGCAGACACAAATATTAGTCTACAATGTACATAAAATTTGAATTGTGTTGTCATGTACGGTGGCAACTAACCTGAAAAATTCAGGAAATTTCAGATTTGTTTAAAAAATCAGGATAAACTGGGAATTTTAGAGTTTTAACAAATTTGGAAAACTATGACAACGACAAACATTTAATCGCGTCGTCCCACATTTGATTCATAAACGAAATGGATGTTCCAAAATTGCATTCACTTTTTAAAAAAAAATTGTTTCCACCTGGTGATTTGTGAATTCATCAAATGTTGTCACCTTGTCATGGTATTGTAGTCAGGACTAAGTCTTTAAAAGTTACATAATCTCATGTCCAACAAACGATCTGCTGGACCGAGAAACGAGGATTCATAGCAAGTTTCAGTAACATTATAACAGCTGTTGCGAAGTCATTGGTCAGAAGAAATAAAACATGTCAATCAGAGAAACAACTCGGCCGTATTGGATTCTCCTCAACACTTATAACAACATAATATCAGGATCTTCCATGTTAAGTTTGACAAGTTATGATAGCACTGTAATGCTTCACTTGTTTATAAGACAAAGGGAAATGTACATTGTCTATGTTAACAGACTCTCAATCACTCACTTTGGTGTCGAATGTCTTCACTCTGCTGCATCTCCAGACAATAGCGTGACCGTAGACATGTGTGAACGAATTAGCTACAGGTTTTGACGATGTTAAATTTGCAATTTTACGTTATATAATAATACTTTGACATTTCTATCGATATTATTTATAATCGTATAACAAATGTATGCAATTATGGACTCTTCGGTTTATATGCAAATCAATTTGCATATAACCCACTTCATTTAGTCATCATGTGATTGCAATTTTTGCACCAAAATGATGAGTGATTGTCTTTAACAGACAGATTGTCAATCCCAACACGGAGTCGGGAGATGAATTCAGCAGATTGATCAAAGCACTCGTTGCTAGAAATAATGCAACAAAGATTATCAGCCAAGTTGGTTAATGTCTTGACACCGTAATGTTCTCATTCCATGTAAGTAATGCAGGCTTTAAAAATATTGCGATAACGTAAATATTGATGAGAATGTCTGTACACAACTCGTTGTTTTAATGGTCGAGTATTCTCAAGTTTCCAGACACAATCTTGTTTTCCAGAATAGCTCCACTTGGAATATCGATTCTCTCACCGTGGTTGGCAATGATGATGACTGTTCCCTGTGGAATACGAAAAAATGCTGTGTATTGTAACAGAACAGACAACTTAAAGATGATGCAGTTTTCAACTGCTTTTCACAAACTGGTTCAAAACCCTAAAAATCATTAATGTTGACAGGTTTTACACAAACTTGTACAATGGTTCATATTCAAATAATTTTGCTCCACCTACTTAAAATTATATGCATAGGAGTCAAAATGTAGGTTTGTCTTTAATCTGAAATGTTTTATTTCAGCCCATAATAGAAAAAAATTCTGGTTTAGACAGTCTGATTAGAGGTTTTTTGTGTTTATAAAATCAAGATCATTTAAACAAATCTGTTAAATAAATAAATATCTATTTACACTGATTTCTGAATTAAGACAGATGCTGGCTAAGACAGATAAAATATAAAGCTGGTTTGTTTAACGACACCACTGGAACACATTGATTAATAATCAGAAGTTATTGGATGTGAAATGCACAGTTATATTGACACTTGGTCAAAAAGGAAACCCGCTGTCGCCACATAGGCTACTCTTACTCAATAACAATAGATCTTTTATGTGCACATTCCAATAAACAGGATAGCACACACCACTGCCATTGATGAACCATTCATGGATTACATGATCTGAACTACAATCATGCCTCCTCTCAAAAATTATTCAGAAATAATAAACTTCACATATTTGACACCAAAAAAAGGTTTTTTTAAGCAATATACTGACCTTCAAACTGACATTTTTGCCGAACGTAACATCTCCAGAGACAGTTAAATGATCCAGTTCCAGAAGGTCAGGGATGCTCGAAAACCGTGCCAGAAAATCTTTTACCTGATAACAAAAAATTAAGTGTTTAGTTAGTGTGGATACTAAATATGTAGTTAATGACTTTACTTAGCTACATGTATATTAACAAACACACATGCTTAAGATTTTAATAACATCTGAATGTGACTAGCAAATAACTACGGGTTCTCGCTAATTCATTAGTACACTTTAAAGTTTCATGATATCATTACTTATTGAATTATATATTTTTCATGTGTTCCATGAGTTACAAGTGTCATGCCAGGCCTTCTTGAATATGGTAGCCTGATGCACGAGCCTAAAGAATTTTGGACTCGAGCTAGTAAATGTTTAATGAACCGAATCTGATAGCCAGAGAACAAGTAAACTAAAATATGTTGTTCTCACGATCAATCTGTAATTTAAAATTGCAGTGTATTATGCGATTTTTGCAGTCCGGAAATGATGATGGTTAATTTGTTGACTTTTCTATAACTAAATATTACCTGTTAAATATGGGCTAGTGAAATTTCAATCATAGCTACCGAATTTTGAAAATCACTTGCGTATGGGCGTAGTAGATTTTTTCAAATGCACTATGTCAAATGCTGCCTTACCTTGTTGAAATGTGTTCCAAGCTTGACAAGTGGGACAGATGGAAATGAGCGCTTTGGACTCATTTCTAGAGTGCCAGTCTTCAAGTGATACAGGTTACTCATACTAATCAAGAGATCAGATGATGTCTTTACTGGTAAAAACCGGCTTCTTGGAACGTTAATACCTGAGAAAAGGGTTTAATAGATTAGCTTAATACCACATGATAGCGCTTTTTGCACCAAAATGGTAAATAATTCTCTTTAAGTTGATGGCAAAACCATTTTTGTTCCAAGTTCCCATAGTAATCTGAACTGAATGCCTACGTCATCCCATAAATTCTAGATCTTATGATAGATTTCACTAGAACATTAAACAAATGTTCGTTTTCACATATGGATTCACAAATTGATTTCATTTGGCTATAATAATACATAATGTACTTTATAACATAAAATAATAATGTACTACTCACCTATAGCACCGTCAAAACTCTTTATAGCAGCTCCAACAGCTGTTTCAAGTTGTAGAATATTTGTACCACTCTCCAGAGTCTAAGGTAGGATATAATCAACACATTAAAATCAAGATAACATGTTATACTTATAGGCTAATTACACACAGGTTTTCAATATCATACATGCAGTTTTACAACCATAAATTTAATGGGTTTTTTATAGGATTTTCAGTTATTTATATCTTTATATAGTGCATAGTAGATATACTTCCACTTCCACCAACCAGTGTCCACAACTGGTTTAAAAAAGGCCATGGTATATACAGTCCTGTCTGTGGAAAATTGCATATAAAAGATCCCTTGCTACTCATCAAGACTAGCAGGTTTCCTCTATCATACTAACACAGGCAGTCAAGACATCTTAAGCATGACAGACATGCTTGAACCTTAAATGGATATAAGCACATAAATAAGTTATAATTGTTAAATGCAAGTTGATTTATGTATGACCTACTCCACACCTTTGTCAGGTGGTCGCACTTTTTGTGCCAAAATGGTGAGTGACTCTCTTTAAGTTAAGAAAAAAGGATGGTGTATTTGTTTCTATAAATTATGTAATGAAGGCTATAAATGTGGCGGCTAAAGCCCCAACTTGTTTTATTTAACTGTTCTAGTTTAGTGTTTAAGCTCACCTTTGGATTGACGATAATTTCCATATGTAGCGTTCCCCCTTCTACGACCCTCTTTATTGCTTCTAAACTCATCCACAAGTTGTTGGTGTTAAAAATTCTTCAAGACCAAACCAAGGTTCCATGTAGTGGAAAAAACATAATGTATAAGTGACTGCGCATAAATGTCAATGTGTTTCACAATCCAAACAAAGTCAGGATTGGGTTTCACTCTGTCCCTCCCTTTTTAATCGTAACATAAAACGTTGATCAAATTCGGAGAAATGTTTTTACATGACTTTTACCCCATCCACCACCCCCACCCCACATTCTGAAGATTGCAATTATTAATAAATGTGCTTCAGTGGTCTCATGAAGGGCCTGTTAGGGTTGGGTTTGATTCCCATCCCTCACCTTCATCAACAGTGCACCTATGTCTTTACATGAAAATCAATCCAAACTTGGCTTTTATCATCTCCTCTTCCTCCCCCTTTATAACTTTGTTCAGACTGTGGAACACATTGACATTTATGCAGGGTCCCTTAAATAAACTAACTTTATCTTTATCAGGATTCTCTTTGGACTATTTGTAAAAAACGCCATAGATGTTGATATAAAATATCTTATGAAAGAAAGTTAAAATTTCATGGAATTCTCAATAGTTGTGACAATAAAATGGAATTTAGCATTTTGCAAAGTAAAATGTATTAACCAAAATATTGAGAATTTAACAGAACATGAATTATAATCATAATTATTAACAACACATGTCAATTGTGCATATAATTCTTAATAATATACATGTAGTTATTAAGTACTAAAGATAAAAACAAATTTCTACAAAAATGTTACTCACTTAAATTTATTAATACTCTTGAATTCATCTACCTGTAAATAAAATGATAAGTAAAATAAATTCTAACAAATTAATGACAGTGAAATAAAAATAGAAATAAAGTAATAGGATTATTCTTACATTATTTATCACCATATGATCTAACAAAATGATTTAATTGTCAGTCTCTTTCTAAAAAAACAAAAGTGTAAACCATTATTATTAGTAACCAAGATAAACTTACATGTTCCTTTGGCACCTGTGCAATTTCTAACAACCTCAGAGTGCCATCACATTCGACAAGAGTACCTCCCTGAAGAGAAAAGTGACATTATTTAAATCACACAAACCATTTGCACAATGTTGAACCACTGCACGCAATTTCAAAACAACTTATTGAAAACTATGGGACTATTTACAGACAAAAAATCTTTTTATGATTAAAATTTAAAAAGGGTCACGATTCTGAAATGATTCTGTAAAAAATACAACCATATCTCTCAATGATAAAATGTGGGAGAAGTTAGACAATACATGTGCTTTAACCTCAATTGGATATAGGCACAATCCAATCCACATAACTTAGGTAATACCGACTGCAAATATTGAATAATACTGTAACATTTTAAAACAATCCACTAAAAATTGTGAAAGTAGCTTTAGTGTTTGTGACTTCCATCACAAACTCTGGAGTTACCTACCTTAACATCAGCCCTCGTTTTGTCCGTCACTTCCATCACAAACTCTGGAGTAGGACCATTTTCTACATTCAGCAAGAAGTTGAGAATATCTGCACTTAGTTAAGGATAATAAATATGTCGTCAACAAAAATTGCTTTCAAGTTAATATACTAGTATATGAATTGAGCAATTTAAAATATTTTATGAATGACACAAATAATATAGCCTTCATAAACATGTATATTTCTGCTGTCAACATTCGACTTGGCTCAAAATAGTGCAATCTGTCTATAAAGGTCACTCATGGTACCAACAGAATGTGGCTTTTATGAGCAGGTGGCCTTTATATACAGGTTAACATACATGAATTTATATCTATACAGAATGGACATATCTGAAGTGTCCTTTATAGACAGGTGGTTGTTATAAGAGGTGGCCTTTATAACAGGTTAGCGTACATGAAGTTATATGTATACAGTGCCCTTTATAGACAAGTGGTTGTTATAAGGGGTCACCTTTTATAACAGGTTTCAATGTACCATCCACATGTACTAGATAAGATGTTAAAACTTAGTTTATTATAATAGACAGTGGGCATTAATAGACAACTTTATTTGTATACTGTTCTTCTAGATACACAAATGATAAAAACACCATGATCCTTCATCTTATTAGAGGCACAGCATTGAGGTGGATAACAGAATCAAGCAGCCACATTCTTCAACTCTAAGAATTTAATACACTAAACTATGATGGTGCAAGGATACTGAGATCAACATTGGCCCCCAGATTATCAATATTTGAGACAAACATGTATTTTTTTCCTGCTTTAATGAAGTCGTCCAACAGACCGGAGTTGTAGAAACTGAGATATACGTCTCCATGGCCAGGTGGGTACCACCTGTAACAGGACAAACAAACAACATGCATATTTATTTTACTTTGACAAAAAGACATGGCACCACATAATACAATAACGAAAGAAAAGAAAATCCACATTGTTTTAATTGTAACAGGTGTTTTAAAACATTGATGCCAAAATATATATTATAACCCTATCTACCACCAGATGAAAACATTTTGTCTTTTTTAGATGGTCCCTTATAGATTTGGTGACAAATCATGACAGACTTGTATTAATCTTCTAGGTTAAATTGATATGAGCATTATGAAGCAACTGACCCTTCTGCATTTTCAGGACCAAAATTTTGTGCCACAGGCAGCAAAGATTCTCGGTTTATTCTTGGATACCTGCAAACAAAACAACAAAATATTAACAAATTATTTCATCATCCATCTCCAATCCCAATTAATGGTCCAGTGATGGCTCCTTATTTATTCTAGACATCCTTATCCAGATGAAAGCAACTTAATATGATCCCCTTGAGTATTCTAGGGAGAAAAATATAAAACATTTTTACTGCATGTCCTCGTATCCATTTGTTAACCAAGTTAAATGTTAATTATAATGATCATGATCAGCTTATAAACATTGATGCAAGCTGCAAATGCACAATTTAGCTACATGGATGACTTGAGACAATGATATTCAACATATTAAAATTATGACAACTGAAAATAATTATTAGGATAGCAAAAAATATAGACAGATTATATTTCACAGTAGTCCAGGTGTTGGCCAGCGAAGTGTGAAATCGGGTCCGCACAAAGTTGTATTGCATTTTCATGATGAACAAACCATCTGATTGAATATTTAAAAAAAATGCCACTTTGGCACCCTTGAGCAATTTTGTAGAAACCCACAAATATGCAAATTAGCTGTAGCTATTAAAGAAATTACAATTTTCTTTATTTCCAGAAGTAATCATCTAAATATACAGGTTACGGTTTCTAAACCAACGTTTTAAGGTCATCAATAAAATTGACCACGCTTGAAATTTGATATGCAAATTAGGTACCTAAATATGAAATTAGAGAATGCCATTATGGAAATATTTACTTTCTGTGCTATTTTTGTAACTAACCGCCTAAAAATCATAAACACATGTTTTCATGGTAGATGACTTCAATTAACCTGCTTAGAAGATAATAGAATATAAATTCAGTTTATAGTCATGCAGATATGCCAAAGATTTTTTTATGTGCCTCTATCCAACTGACGTTCAAGTTAATCTATCCTGGACAAGCAGTCCAGCTGCCTAAACTGCCTGTCCAGGACAGAAGTTAGTGGTCTACACCTACCCATTGAGACTTGCAAAGCACTTACTAGGGTTGGAGCCGGTACTGCAATTAAAAATCACATCGCCTTGAGTGCCTATCAGTCTTGAGACCAGTGGTATGACCAGTGGTATAACCACTAAACTAAACAGAAAGATGTTCCCACATCGAAATTGAATAATTGAGCTCAGCAGGTGAGGTGGTGGGCAATGGGTGTGTATGGTGGGTCAATGCTTGCTACATTAGATGTTTACCTGCTCTGGTTAAATGTAAAGATGCTCACTTTAACCTGGCCATACTTTCGCAGGATTTTTTGTGTATCGTCATCTGTGTTGAATGAGTTCATGAGAACAAGTGGAACATCTGTTTGATATGTCTTGTTCAAATGCTGGAAAATACATTTTAAGGGTAAAACAGAGAATAGAAAATACTTTACCAGGGTTTAATCTACCATACAATTTGGGGCAAGTTACTGGCTCCATTCCCTTAGGGGGAATTCCTAATTTGAAAAATTTGTTTTACCAATTTTGAAAAAAGAATTCCCAAAATACTAAAAAATTATATACAGTCAAACCTGCTTGAGCG
>JAUTCZ010056628.1:0-10327 GCA_032273805.1 Melanodrymia brightae | reverse complement strand
ACGATCGACATTGAGACAATGATTGGCTATTTAGTTTTATTGAATTTGTTCTTTGTATGTTCAATTCGCCCTCTTGTTGAAAACTTCTCCCTGTCAATGGTAGGAGGGAGAAGTCACTTCTCCCTATAAATCTGACCTATCTTGAGGCCTGGAAGAAATTATGGGAATGTTTAATGCTGCTAAGGAACATGCCCCATGTTAGCGGTTCTCTTCTGCATTATACATACATACATGTACGTGTGGTCGGTTTTCAATAATCTGATGTTTGTTTGGCCGATTTTAAAACGCGCTACTCCATCTGAAATTTTCCTATCCCTTTAAAGATCACTGTATAGTAATTATTTGGTTAATAAAATGTTCAACAGACTTATTAAAGTTGTATATATCTGCAGAGAAGAAAAGAAATTTTGCCGAGCGAGACTATTATAGCAAGCGAATTGAAGAACAAGCTTGTATAAAAGACAGATTTCACTATGAATATAATTCCATGTTTTATTTCCTATTTTTTTATGGAATATTGAACATTTTATTTTACTATTCCGTTAAGAAAATCACTATTTTTAGGATAGCGGAACACATGTAGTGTATTATACCAGGGTTCAAATTAGGCTGTATCCCGGAGATACCACTTTCTAAATTTGGATACCAGATTCTAAAAACCACTTTTTAAACTAAAATTTATTATTTTGTATGTTTACAGAATTTAGATGACTATAGTGGCAAACGTAGCATTTCAGCCACTTATACATCATGATAGAATTCAAAACATGTCTGCTGATTTTAATATCCGAAACCAGAATATGCCAAGTTTGTCGGCTTTTTCCGATAATAACGTTCACTCACCAACAGACATCGCGCTTTCCTACATATAAATTCACAAGCAACGCTATTTGACATGATGTAGTTTTTTTATTGTCTATAACTTTGGATACCAGATATTGAGTTTGGATACCAGATTTTAAATGCCAGTATCCATACTGGCAAAATGGATACCTTGAAATGTTTTGTATTTCGAACCCTGTATATACTATTCCACTATATACAGTATTATTTCAAGCCCTGATAGGCATGTTATTCTACATCAAATTGGAATGAAGTACTTGCAGCAAAGAATAGGAAAACCTTTATGCAGGTGCCTAAATCATGCATTTTATAACGAACAGGTCTACATGTAGCTAGAAACAAGTAGTTGACCTATAAGAGGGTCATTTGAAAATTCACCTTTTTATTGCATGATGAGAAAAAAGCCTCGACTTCCAAGTGAAATAGAAGTCACTTTCAGGCAGAGATATATATACAGTACTACACATTTACAGTGGCATAGCCATGTGAGAGTTTGACAGGCTCATTTGTTTTTCATTTACATGTAGCAGTTTTTCGTAAACATTTCTACACCATAACTTATTCATCACCTTCCTTTAAGCCATCTTGCCTTACTGTATGATGACATCGTCTAGCTGGATACTAACATTGCATTTTTCCTCTAGCTCATTGATTTGTATGTTTTGTTGTTTGTAGGAATGTATCCTCAGTGGAATGTTGTCCGTGAGTGGCAAGAAGGTGTTACACATGGACCGTAACAAGTATTATGGAGGAAAAAGTGCTTCACTAACGCCACTAGAACAGGTGATTTTAAAATTAATTTTGCAGCTGTTTTTTTTACTTTATGATATAAGACACTCTAGGAGTATCCTCTATGTATGGGAAAAGTGCTTCTAAAAGATCCATTGCTGCTAATCTATTAGTTTGTTTTACCTGTAGACCATGTGTCAAAATTGTTTGATATCCAGTGACTGATAATTGATGTGCTATTATGTTGTTAGAGGCACTGATTTTCCGTTTCAGATTTTCCCCTTTTCCGTTTCAGAATTTTACAAATTCCGTTTTTTCAGTTTCAGTATTAAACAAATTCCGTTTTTGTTCCATTCACGCACGCACACATGTTGTTAAACAAAGTTTGTTTTAGTTATGTTATTGTACTAGCACTCCTAATATCCATATAAAATTTGGTGCTTTGGATCAAAACTGTTCTTTGAAGATGACATACACAGTAATATGTTATCAAAAACACAAATTATAATCAAAAACACAAATTATAATTACAGTGTATATTTTGACTTCTTTTTGCATGTATGTCAATGTTGTCACATTTATGTTCTTCAAGCTAAATACATATATACTACAACTATGTTGCATATTCAATGCTGTTGAATTTTAAAAGATTTTTGTGTTTAACAGTATTAATTATTTCTTTCCAGGCATTTGATCATTTTGAGAGGAAATTCTCGAATCCTGATGCTTACGGTAAAGGACGTGACTGGAATGTGGATCTCATTCCCAAGTTTTTGATGGCTAATGGTAAGATGTATTACATTGTTGTTTACTGTAATAACCACAGTTCTGCAATTAGGCAGACATCATTCGGGGCTCAAAATGTGGTAAAAATGTACCTGCCCTTGGTGACAGGTGCAGGTAATGCATGTATTTAAGCCAGTCATTTGCAGCTGATTGACTCAAAAACAAGAAATAGCACTGTTTTTAGCCCATAAGCTGAAATTAAGAAATGAAGTTAAGTAACCAAAAAGGTGGAATTTAAGTGACAACATACACTTAATACTGTAGTAATACAAAATTAATGCGAAGTACTGATAATATACTATTCAGTTCTTGCAAGACATTTGTATTAAAGTTGAATTACATGCTTTCGACTAAACTTCAAACTAATATGCTATGTTTTGTTATAATATTTCCGATTATTAATTAATCAATACAATCATGTTCACCAACAGTGTCATTAAACAAACCAATTTTATCTTTACTTTAGCACTTAAAGTACTCTTTTTAAGCGTAGGTAAAGCATTCATTTGTTTTAATTGGTTGCAGGTCAACTGGTGAAGTTGTTGATTCATACTGGAGTGACACGCTATTTGGAGTTCAAGTCTTGTGAAGGCAGTTACGTGTTCAAGGATGGGAAAATCTACAAAGTTCCTGCTACAGAAAAGGAGGCTTTAACGACCTGTAAGTTTTTTAATTCTATGTACATATACATGAATGTTGATATTTACAAAAGAAAAATATATATACGTTATCTTCTTCTTAATTCTCAATCATTAATTTATATGTAGTAAAATATTAAACATTTTGATATTTGGTGACTGAGGTAAGTTTGAATCATTTATATTTTTACGACAAAAAATAGGTCTGAAGTATAATTTGTATATTATATGAACATAAATGTGTACATTTTGGTTTGTTATGATTATTGCCATTGTTCTTTATATCAGCTTACTAATTGATTGGTTAAGCATTCAAAGCAAGTTTTAGTGAAATGACCATTTTGTTTTTCAACATCCTTATGACATGTTCACCTATTTCAGTGAGGAGCAGGGCATAGCTCAGCAGTAGAGCATCTGCCTATGGGTCGAAGGATCGATCCTCCTCAGGGGACCTGTTGAGTTATTTCCCATTACAACCAGTGGCGGCAACAGGTTTCCTCTGTGACCAAGTGTCGATATAACCATGCGTCTGACATCCAATAACCACTGATTAATAATCAATGTGTTCCAGTGAATGTGTTAAACAAACAAACTTTATCTTTTATGTATTTCAGCGCTAATGGGAATGTTTGAAAAGAGACGGTTCCGAAAATTTCTCCAGTTTGTTCAGAGTTTTGATGAGAAGGACCCATCGACTTGGGAAGGTCTACAGCCGACCAGTCCCGTTACAGAGGTCTTCAAAAAGTTTGGTCTTGATTCAAATACTCAGGATTTCACTGGACATGCTATCGCACTCTATCGTGATGACAAGTGAGATTTGTTTTTGCTACAAATTGCTTTCATTGTCTTGTATTTAAATAAGATCTGATGTGATGGTTTACTACATGTACATAACCATTAGACTACCTGTTAAAACCTTTAATTAACTCTAAATATCATGAAAGAAATGAGAATTAACAAACATATGAATGAAAATATAATTAACAAACAATCGTCAATGAGAAGTCTACACTGTTATGAAATTAAACACATTTGCCAGAATGAAGTATGGTAGCCATATTGATTGTTAAAATTCTAATCTCGCACTCTAACTTTTGGGATTAATTGCATTTTTACTGTTCAGAACTTGTATTTTGTCTATTTTATTTTTATTTTAAAAATTGTACTTCTTATGAATTCTAGGGAAATTTTAGTCTATGCAATAAACCACTGTATTGTTTGATTCATATTAAAAATGCTAATCGTAGAAGAAAGCTGATTGACTTATTGTTTTGTATTTCAGTTATGGTACATGTTCCTGTTCAGACTTAGTTGCCAGGTCGAAGCTATATAGTGATTCCCTGGCTCGATATGGGAAGTCGCCATATCTCTATCCTCTTTATGGTCTTGGGGAATTGCCACAGGGATTTGCCAGGTAATATCAACTTGTATAACTACTTTTTTGCATAATTCTTTGTTGTTGAAGTTTAAAGGGGTACTAGCACATAAAATAAGGTTTATTAATTGGAAAGATACATACCTAAAGTATCATTACCCATATATAGTTCAAATAACACAAATCGGGTGTTCCTGTAATATTTAAAAAACTGGGTTATTTCCTCGTCTCTGGAGGAATCCATGTAGTCCTTAACAGAGTTGTCGTTCGCTCAGAAAGTGACATCACGAACTGGCACAACAAGTACGCATACCACGTGCAAGCTCGCCAGGCTTTACATTATCAATGAGTTTGCTACCATATAGCTAATAATTCTTAATTTTTCAATAGGGACTTGTATATATACTTATTCTAGGTGTGCAAGACCGTCTATTGTTGCAACATCTAGCGATAAACGCGTTTGACCTCTGATTTACTGCTGTCGATGGGTTTCAATATACAAGGGACCGTTCGTGATTCATGGCATTCCTCAAAGTATTATTTAACCGACCAGCGCGACAGTACATTTGTGACATAATGGCTGCTTTGTATTTCTCCATTCTATCGTACAAAAATATTAATATAATCGTTGTTATGCGGCAGTAATGCCAGTAAGGTATTGATGAATGTATGTAACGGTCGAAAGTCCTTACCCGAGTACTGCTTTAAGAATAAGGTAGAACTAGGTTGATACCAGGGTTGTCTCCCTTGATTCAGTTGTAGGTTTTGTGTTTGTGTTTTACTGCATTTTCAGTGACCGATCGTCACTAATCTCTGTGTTAGTTGGACTGCACGCACGCATTCACAGACAGACACTCACACTTGTCACATATTGCTAATTACTAAGGTTATGGTCACAAGAAATGGACAGGATTAGTTTTTGTAGAATTAAATAACTTGTCCTAAAGACACTAGTTCAAGAAATAGCCATTATAATGCAGCTTCCTCCTCCCATTGGATTATGTCCCATTCCAACCAGTGATCCACGACTGGTCTATAAAAGGCCGTGGTTTGTGCTATCCAGTCTGTGGAAAAATACACATAAAATTTCCCTTGCTTTTATTAGAAGAAGAGTAGCCTATGTGGTCACAGCGGATATAACCATGGCATGCATTTCCAGAGGTGTCAAACAAACTTTGATAGCATCTTTATCTGTTGTGATAGCATTGTTGAAATATGTTTTTCTACTAGATTGAGTGCTATCTACGGCGGGACGTACATGCTGGATAAAGATGGTGAAATTGTGTATGAAAATGGGAAAGTTGTTGGAGTGAAGTCTGGTGAAGAGACAGCTAAATGTGATACAGTTGTCTGTGACCCAAGCTATGCTATGAATAAAGTGAAGAGTGCTGGACGGGTAAGAAAACCTAACCACAGACGTCTTTTTGCCATGCATTTTATGTTTGTTTTGTATCTTTTGTAGTTGTATGTGTTATCAGTATTCAATAGTATATAAATGAGCGGGTTGTCGCTCAGTGGTAGAGCGTCCACCTGAGGGTCGACAGATCGATCCTCCTCAGTGGAATGCGGAGCGGGACGTAGTCTAGAGGTAGAATGTCTGCCTGTGGCAGGATGGGTTGAGGGATCGATCCTCCACAGAGCTATTTTGCGTTCCTGCCAGTTTGTTTTATTTAACGACGCCACTAGAAACACATCGATTATAAATCAGCGGTTATTGGATGTCAGATGCATGGTTATATTGACACATGGTCTCAGAGGAAACCCGCTGTCGCCGATTCACAGGCTACTTTTACCGAAAAACAGGAAGGGGTCTTTTATGTGCACTATATCATAGCTCACAACATGGAATTTGATAAACCAGATGTGTTTCACTCGCTGGAACGGAAAATAGCCCATAAAAATGTTTGCACTGTGGAGGATCGATCTCTCGGCCCATCCCGCCACAGGCGGACACTCTACCTCTGAGCTACATCCCGCTCCGTGTATGAATGAATAAATACATGATTGTTTCACGACTCCCCAGCACGAATAAAGTATTGGCTATATGGTAAAAAATATGATACAATGATAGGTCATTAATAGTTCTTAATTTACTAGCATTTTTAATACATGATATCTGTTTAAAGTCACAATGCCTACATCCAAATGAAACTTGTATGCAATAATACACTATAATATGGATTATTGTACTCAAGTTCTTAACATTTTCTGTAATTTTTTTGTTTTATTCAGCCAAATTGACGTCCATCTGATGCAGACCGGTACAATTTGAAATAATCCTTATATGGTTTGACTACAGGGGTTGGTTTATCGAGAATCCCAGATGGGTCTAAAAACAGCTCATTTCTTTAAAAAATACTGAAAACAATAGTGAGCCAAAATAAAACACACACAGAAGAATATTCTCATTTTCAATTCGTATTTCGTTGTATTTTCTCTTCTTTTCGCTTAAATTTGGGATATTTTCTCTCTCATTTTAACGTGTTATTTCCTTATATACACTTATTTGGTGTTTGTAAAACATACTAAAAGTACCCTTTCCACAACAAGGTGATTTATCCTGTAAGGGCTTTCCCGTTTAAACTAAAGATTGGTGCTATACATATCAATTCTGCTACATATAAAAAAACCAAACCCACATTAAACTAATATTAAAAGACATAATAAACAATATAACCTAATATGAAAAAAAGCAATGATATATATTTTTTATGTAAATACAAATGTTAAATAATTTTAGATTTAAGAAATTTTTGTTATTGTCAATGTCAGGTACACAGCAGAGGCCGAGCTAGTATAATTATATGAGTGACACATTAGTAGTCACGTGAACAACTGACTTATGTTACCCAGCAATACGTCATACAGACTCATAGCGTATGACGTATCGCTTTCTTGTGTTCTCAGCTTGTTCAGTGCGTGTGCTAGAAAGGTGTGTATTAGGCAGGGTGAATGGGTACAAGACGATAGGGCCGAGACTAGTTACCAAGACTCAATATCTCAAAGCCAAATACTTAGTTGCAAACAACGGTTTACGTTTTATACTTTTATAAAAGCTATCACACTCAAAATGCATGAATTAATCCACTGTCGATTGAAAAAAACAAAAAACAATTACATTTAAATATAATAAAAAATATTTGATAAAACCTGAATTAATCCAGTCGATTAAAAAAAAAAATAAAAAAATAGATTTCATTTAAAAATGATCAAAAATATTATTTGACAAAAACCTATCAATGTAAGAGTGTATGAATTAAATCAGTTTTGAGAAATAAAGTGCAGACCATAAATTAAACAAAATATGTTTTGTGTTTGGCATTTATTAGTGCACTTCTAAGTAAAAAATTAAAAACAATCGTCCAATCAATCTTGAGGATTAAAATATTATAACAGTTTACCCACACTGCTTGAACATTGAGACAAAAGCTGCTTTAATTAATGGGGAATCAGAAAGCAACAAACACAGAGATTTCAATTATGCCGACAAAAAGCGGTCATGTTACATGGATGTGAAAATAACCAAATCGAATGTACATGCACTTTTCCTTATCCTCTCAAGTAGATTAGCCCATGTAAAATAATTCATTGATGCCATGTCATACAAATTCTAATCTGCTTATTTTTATAATACGTTAAAATATTCATGCATTTGTGAAATTTTGTTGACTTTTGGGATCAAATCTTTCACAAAATTATTAACGTTTAGTTATAAAATGAATATTCAATTTCTGAAAAGAATGCAAAGAAGTATTTAAGCATTTTCTGAAATGGTTATGAAAACAATCAAATAACTACCACGATACCTATAGAATACTCAATGAGCTTGAGGCAATACAGGTTTTCTTACACGAGCGAAGCCATATTCTCTTTCAGAGCAAGTAAACTGTATTGCTGAGTAGCGAGTTTAGAATTCTATTTATTACTCATTGTCTGTACCTATAGTCATTCTGATTTCATTCATACAGATGGAGCCTACATTTGTAAGTTAGCATCAAGCATACCTTCCACAGCAGTCGTGGTTTTTGTCGGCGCCTGAGTGGTTGGCCTCGGTGTTGTTGATGACTGTGTAGTAGCTGTAGATTGGCTTGTAGTATCTGTTGGTGTTGGAGCTGGCGTAGTTGGTCTATCAGTTGTCGAGGACACGGCTGTGGTTGTTTGTTTTGTAGACGACGTCAATGTTGACGTTGTTGGAGCTTGCGTAGTTGGTTTCCCTGTGGTAGTAGATGTTGGTGCTGCCGTTGTTGGTTTCGCTGTGGTAGGTGATGTTGATGGCTTCATCGTTGTAGCTTCCGTAGTTGGTCTCAGTGTTGTCGAGGAGAATGCTGTGGTGGTCTGCTTTGTAGATGATGTTGATGTGTCCACCGTTGGAGCTTGCGTAGTTGGTCTCGTTGTTGTATCTGATGTTGGTGCTGCTGTTGTAGGAGCTTGAGTGGTTGGTCTCCCTGTGGTAGACGATGTTGATGTCTCCATCGTTGAAGTTGGAGTAGTTGGTCTTGGTGTTGTAGCTGTTGTTGGTCCTGCTGTTGTAGGAGCTTGTGTAGTTGGTTTCCCTGTGGTAGATGATGTTGATGTCTCCATAGTTGAAGTTAGAGTAGTTGGTGTCAATGTTGCAGATGATGTCTGTTCTACAGTTGTAGAACTTTGTGTGGTTGGCCTGGCTGTTGTGGACGTCATTGTTGTGGACGTCACTGTTGTGGTAGATGATGTTGATGTCGTAGGAGCTTCTGTGCTTGGTCTTTCTGTGGTAGACAATGTTGGTGCTGCTGTTGTTGGACCTTGTGTACTTGGTCTCTCGGTTGTGAAATTCACTGTAGTGTCTGGCGTCTTCGTAGACGATGTTGGCGACTCTGTTGTAGAAGCTTGCGTAGTTGATCTCCCTGTCGTGGATGACCCTGTTATTGTGGTTGCCGATGTAGTCTCCTGGGTTGTGGTTGGTTCCTCAGTACTGGATTCCGTTATTGTAGACGTTGTTGTAGTAGTAGTTTCTTCAGTTGCAGGTGACGATGTTGGTGGCTGTGTAGTGGTTGAAGTGCTAGTACTTGATGTCACACTCGTAGTTGTCTGTGATACGGGAGTCGTGGTAGTGATCGGTCTTGTTGTGATAATTTCAGTTGTTGTTTCAGTGGATGCAGTTGAACGACTGGTCGCAGTGGTTGGTGTTGTAGTTGTTGATATGGATGACTGGATGGCAGTAGTAGAGGGTGCAGGAGACGAAGTGGTTTGGAATGTAACTGTTGTGGTCTTCGTGGTTGATGATGGTGTTGGAGAAGTTGCAATCTCTTCCAAGCATTCTAAACAAAACATTTTGATGATTAAAGACTAAAGACGTAGTAAGCTTGAGAGTAGTAAACAAAGGTAAAAAAGGGAAAAGGGAAATGTCCAATTTAAAAAGAAAGTAATATAAAAGATAAAGTTTGTTTGTTTAGCGACGCCACTGGAACACATTGATTATTAATCAGTGGTTATTGGGTGTCAAACGCATGGTTATATCGACACTTGGTCACAGAGGAAACGCGTTGCCACCACATAGGCTATTCTTCTTCTAATAACAGCAAGGGATCTTTTATGTGCACTTTCCCACAGACAGGATGGCACACACCATGACCTTTGATAGACCAGTCATGGATCACTGGTTGGAATGGGAAATATAGGTCCCTTGAAGAGGATCGATCCTTTGACCCATTGAGCTGCAGGCGGACCTGTCCATCCCCTTTTAACATACATCACTTCTAAACACCATTGCACCATCATACAGGGTTTGCGATGACGCGTAATGGATAATTTCAATCGTTTGGTTATCGAGACTGTTAATTTCCTGTTCAATTTCTCGGCATATTCCGTGGAAGGTATTTTGTTAGTACGGAAAAAGCCGAAGAGTATATACTAGTACAAGAATGCAAAACGATTATAAATACAAGCGACTTTTTTAAATCAAATTAAATTTGTGAAAGTT
>JAUTCZ010056617.1:0-10329 GCA_032273805.1 Melanodrymia brightae | reverse complement strand
TGTGTCAATATAACCATGCGTCTCACGTCCAATAACCGCTGATTTATAATCGATGTGTTTCTAGTGGCGTCGTTAAAAAAACACACTTTTTTTTGGTCGACTGTTATATTGTCGGTTCTCAAACAAAGTCGTACAATCTTGTTATATTATTGTCGAGATATTAACGTTCAGCACGTCGCTAAGGGCAATTGATACGTCTAATGCAATTTGCACCAATATTCGTGAAAATCGTATTAATTATGACATAAATCCTTAAATTAATCCAAGCCATCTTCTTCTCCATTATATCGGGACGCAAACTGAAGTTTTAAAACCCGCTCCTGATCCAGGGCTAATTGCATTGCCTTGTGCCAGTTCTACAATATCCCATATCGCCAACAGCGGGCATTAAAGAGTATTTAATTAGCGGACAATAGCCGCAAACACTGAAGGGCATGGGAATGTTTTAGGAAGAAAAATGTAGCTGCTGATAGTTTCCATTTTAATTAAATTGCGATCACTGTAATCGCGTTCGCTACTTCTGGTCGTTTGCTAAATCCTTTGGTTGCGAGAAATTGAAAGTAATGCTATTAACACGCAATAACACGATAGCCGTTAACATTCGCAGCGACTTAATTTTGTTAGCCGCATTAATAAGACACCTCTCCATACTTTATCGAAAAGTAGTCGGTCAAATTATCCATGCATCGTCAGCTCTGATGATAAAGATAAAGATAAAGATAAAGTTTGTTTGTTTAATGACACCTCTAGAACACATTGGTTATTAATCCGCAGTTATTGGACAGACAGACAGACAGACAGACACATTGTTTATTAGAGTCTCACCTCAGTATTAAAAACAAAACAACAGTAGGTACAATAAAATATTCATAACTGAGCCACTCCATGTGGAGTTATGAGAGACTAAAATCTTAAAATATACAACAAAATACAATTATACATATAAAACACACATAAAAGTACATCTATTTATAACACATTATGTTTGGACAGTAATACATGTAATAACAATAGAAATAGAAGTAATACACATTATTATAATATAGTAACATTTGTAAACTAGGTAAGATATAAGGCTCGCTTACGTTTTTCTAAAATTAGTTTGCAGGAACATGAATGCTATTGTCTACCCCTACCTCGAACCATTCTAAAATTTATTATAGGGTTGAGTGCAGTATTAGTTTTAGGTTATCTATACACTTTAAAATGTTATCCACTTTTTTAGTTTGACGCTTATATATTTTTTGAGGTATTTACGATCAAATATCGTCGGTTATAATCGCTTCTTTGCCATATTTATACTATTTTAGATGTCAAGAAAGCGATTCAAACAAAGTTTCACTAAGATATTCGACCATATTTTGAAGCAATTGGGTAACCTTTTCCCGTGCAACAATTATACAAATGTAATTTAAAATTTAAAAATCCAAGATATGACGTTGCTTCCAATCGGCAAAATTATAAAGAACAAACCCAAAGATATTTTAGATGTCGTGATATATAGACTCTATATGCAGGAGCAATTGAACAGTTTCCCGAAATGGAGAGAAAATTGACTATTGGAAAGTTGTAATGATTACTTTTATCGTAAAGATGTCAATGTTATTACTAAACAATGCGATGACAACAGTAACTTGTATTATATTTACCGTCAACTATGTACAGGAGTTTTTATTTGGAATTAACATGAACGGCTACGGTCCAGTTGTAGTTTTGTCGATCAATCATAATAGCTAGACTGCATCTATTTGCAAATGCTTTTTACTCGTCTTTTGTGTAAATATGCTAAGCTGTGTGTAAACTAAACTGTATGAACAATAATTGTGTATGTGCATATTTATTTATTTATTGCTTCAGAATGTTTAACTGCCCGGATACCGTGATATCCCAGGAAACACAATATGAAGTACGAGACAGAATTGAGTATGGTAATTATACGTATTCTAATACTGTATCTAATACTTTTGTCACCAAAATGTTATTGTTGAAATTCAGGACCTATTTAAACCATAAAATATAGTATAGCCTTAACACGCGGAATGAGCTAGCTTAAGTGTCCAAGGATGTTAGCATCTAACTATTCTGTCCAGATGGTACTCAGGACTCATCCCTATTCTTCCCTATAAATAATAACAACGAAGCTAGCGCCACATGTTTGCTTGAAGGTATTTCTTGCACCTTATGAGGAAGTGATATTTAAATACGACGATTTAAGCCCATTTTGGGATCCAGATATCTGTGATAAAAGTCGTTTGAAGAAATTATCGTTTGGAACCCATATTTGTAAATGCTAATCAGTGTCGTTAATGACCATATGGTCTCGAGGCTTTATCCTAATGGATGACTTGCTTCCATAGTACGCGGCTACATCCGCACCATCAATATGGTTTCACTATTTAACTTCCAAAACGGGATATATACTTAGACTTTAGACACGCCCACTGAACTGTCAGCGCCTGCAAGTTTTGGCCATAAAGGTTTATCTAATTGTGGGCTTCATTTCAGTCGCCCCAGTGAGCTCATCCATTTAGTGACGCGCCTCCATATAGAGTTACCCGCTCCTTGTCTATGACCAAAGCCGACAACTGGTCTGAAAGGACGGGTTGTCGTGATCTGTGACAGATTTGGTGTATCTCTTAGAAAATCGTTTAGAGTTAGTGGCAGAACAGGAGTATCCCTTCATTCGGTGGCGATAAATCCTAAACTGGCTTTGTTCGCCCTCGTAAATCATGGTCGATAAAATCAAGACGGATGCGCGAATTGACGACAATGGTTGATCTCAGCATCGTGTATCGAATACATGACTCGCTTTTTGTGATTCTGTTTTATATTTCATTTAAATTATGGTTTGTTTTAATTGTTGTAAAATATCCCATTAGTTGTGGTAGATAACGAAATTATATTTTCTTTGTGTGACAAAATGATGATAGCTATTAGGCAAGTATGAAGGATTATCATAGAATGTATAGGCTTGTAGGATGGGAGGTGTGCATCAATTGTAAAAATATATATTTTGTTTGAAGAGTAGAGTTTTAATGTTTATAATTTGCTATGTCCGAGTAAGCATTTTTATGGTTCAAAAATCAATTCGATATAAGCCCTAAATAAGTAATAACTATTAAACTATTAGTTAAAAGCGGCCTCTGTGGTGTAGTGGCCAAGGCAGCAGGAAGGTGTTTGGCATCCAGTAACCAATGATTAATTAATCAATCAATATGCGGTTTATTAGATCAAATTACCTGTACATTATATAAAATCATCCTTTTCTCCATCAAAATATATATCTAAATGGGAAAGAGAATTAAATTTTGAGAAAGATTACAATTGGTGGAAAAGCATCAACAGCAATGTGTTTAATATATCTAAGGATACCAAATTAAGATGGTTCCAATATAGAATAATCCAAATAATTCTCCCAACAAATAAGTTTCTCCATAATATTAGAGTGATAAGCAGACCAAGCTGTAGCTTCTGCAATGCGCATATTGAAACGTATATACTTCTATTTTTCGATTGTGTACATGTTCAAAATTTAATTAAACAAGTCCAGTAATGGACAAAAGAAGCTGCAGATATTACAATTATCTTCACCCGTGGTGTCTCAAACAACAGTATCATAACTGATATAATTGCTCTTTTGACAAAACAATTTATATATAGTTCAAAATTTCAGAAGAAATCACTAGATATTAAAATATTAAAAATTCATATACGTTCTTAATATATATTAGAAAAAAACCGTACTGTAATAAAACTAAATATAATGAATTTATTAAAAGATGGCGTGCATACTATACATGTAAGTTGTTTGAATAAACATCTCTGACGTCATCCACCAGTGTGACTGACAGTATATAAGTATACATGTGTATATATATTTATTTAGAATTATTATCCATGTGTTTAGCACTGAGTTTTAATGAATTTTTGGCAAGATGCGAGGTTTTTATGTGATCCAATAGTGATGTCTATGTATGTATGTTTTTATGTGAAAAAAAAGAAAGAAAATAAAATAAAAAAATAAGAATTACATATACTCTCGCGTATGGATATTATATAGAGTTAAACATAAATAAAAATTAAATTTGTTTAATGACATCATTTGAGCACAATCATTAATACTAATCTAATTAATACTCATCTGAATGTGTAACAATATGTTATCTCGACACATGGTTTCAGAAGAAGCCCGCTATCGTCACGTAGGCTAATCTTGCCAATAAATTATTAGCAGCAAGTGATAGTTTATATTCAATATCCCGGAGACAGGATAGCATATACCACAGCCTTTGATGCATGGTTCGATGTACCAGTCACGGGCGGCTTTATTGAGGAGAATGGATCATTCGACAACACGAAAAGGCGGCCGCTCTAACCATTGGGCTGCATCCCGCTCGCGTACGTGTATAGAGTGGCCGGCCGTGTTGAGCGTATCACGTTGGTGTCAAATCGCGACAGGATCGACTCGAGTTGCTTCAGATTGCGTGTTTGGTTCAGGAGTTAAGCCGCGTATTATTTTGTAATATTTTTCTGGTTCAAAGAAGAAAAAAGAAGTCAAGACATGCAGTCTAGACAAGAGTAGCTGATAGGTAGTTAGAAAGACGACACTTTGTGTGCAACCAAACATTACCATACGCAGGTCATCAGACTCATCACAGGTACAAGTCATCTTCCAACACGGGGCGGGGTGTAGCTCAGCGATATACCGTACGGATGGGGCTCGATGGGTCGAAGGATCTATCCTTTGCAGGGGACCCGTTGGGTTATATCACGTTTCGACCAGTGATCTACGACTGGTCTATCAAAGGACGTGGTGTGGTGCTATCCTGTCTGTGGGAAAGTGCACATAAAAGATCCCTTGCTGTTATTCGAAGATTTCTAATCAATGTGTTGCAGTAGTGTCGTTAAACAAACAAACTTTATCTTTATCTTCAAACACTGTGATTTGAGCCAATACGAGCAATGTCTGCTCAACCGTGTTTAGATAACGGTATCTTTTTTTCTTCAATTAAATGTGTAGGTTAAAAATGAAAAACAACGTGCACGACCACTCACGATGCCAAATTAGAGTTTTCACAGCACAAATTGTCACTGCTTGTCTATGTCTTACCATTGTACATACATTGTCCTCATATGCCGTAGATTACGGCCTGAGCGTAATAAATTCTTGTCTTTTCTTGTAACATGTTTTCGGCCAATATAAAGATTTTAAAGTATTAAAGTCACTTTGCCTATTTTGCTTAATGACACGTACAGCCCTTCTTCAAATATCTAATTATCCACTACTAACCATTAGTTGTACAGAATGTCAATAGTCATATAATTATTCAATGTCTTTAGAGAAGTCCAGAAATGTGTAGTAGTTCTACATCATTTTCAAAATTAATTCTTCTCGCACGTGTCGGGGATGTCAACGTTTTATCATTATACTCTTTAAACAAAAGAAATTGGGAATTGTAAAAGTTGTTGCAAGACGTTGTTATCGAGGGTTTATCTAGTTTTATTGACCAGGCTGCAATGCAACGTTGGTAAATGGCTATTTGTACGTCTAGTATGTTTTGCGAACTACGGCTATGTGTAAATAAGTGTTGAAATGAGAGGGACAATAGCTAAAGATTTACATAGGATAATAAAAGCGAAAATAAGCGTAAATAAGGAAAAAATGTGTCAAACTATATCGAAATTTTCGTTTGTGTTTGTTTCCCGCTGTATCTCCGGTACCAGTTGATTTTATACATTACCAAGCAGATGACCTTGATCTGAGTTGTCTCCTTTTTCAATAATTATATGGAAACATGTCATATGAGATGTTGTGGAATTTTCGTCCAATTTTACTCATTGTAATGTTAAGAACACGAGTATATGAATCTATATTATTTTTAGTCTATTCTAGCAATTAGGTACAATGGTTTTTAAAACTATAATTCACTTACATTTCCTTGTTTAGATTATCAATATGGTTTTCAGACTTTTACGTACGCAAAATTTGACCGCTTATTCGACTTTAAGAGGGATGACACCGACGCAACAGGATATGGTCATCTTTCTGAAATACATGGTGACATCACTGTTTAAACAGTAGTTCAGCTGTGCATACCGTCACGGCTTTGCAATCATCTGCATGTAGATATTGTTTGATCATTTTGATAATGTTTCTAGTTTCTAGCTTATACTAATCTGACATCCATCAAGATGGCTTTAGTTGCGCGCATACCGGTATACGATGCCATCCGTCTTAAACTGGGGATAGCTCGGAGGAAACTTGCAATGAATATCGGTGTAAATGATGGTAAACCTTGAGTCATGTGCGTGAGTCATACCCATTGTTTCCTTATAACATGTATACTCTTTTCAAAATGATATAGATATCACAGATCACATAGTGTTGCTGTCTAGCCGAGCAACTTACCTTAAAAATATTTAATTTTTGCCACAACTAGTTTTTAGTTCATTTTCCTTTTTAGATTTAAGTATTTTTCAAACGCACCAGTAAGAAGCAAATAACATGTATTTATGTCGTATTGTTGTCACGGTAGTCCGTTTTAAACAAAACTATAGCCAAAGTCGACTGGGGCGGGTGCTTTGATAAACGCGATAAGCCAACTGTCTCCAGTGTTAAAAGCCCCACTGAACACAGTGAGATTCACAAGCGAAGAAACAAGCTCGCAATAATATTTACGAGCTGGAGTTGTTCAAAAAAAGATTGTGACAAACTCAACCAGTTATTGTATTTGTGCACACGAAGGTTTAAATGTATTTTGTGGTTTTTAAAAAAAAATCTATCTTCACGAAATTGAATATATAGTAACTGTTAGGGGGTGTAACTCGACATTCAATATGTATACATCTACTGAATTGAGTGTTCAACGGAGACGCCATGGGTATACAGGAGATTCAATGAACTCTGGCATTTAAAAAAAAGCATAGCATTTTTTTTTCATCTTTCTTTCGCATTGCAAATTATAGTAAAAACAATTAGTTTGTTATCCGCCAACTTCATGATTTTTTTCTGTTTCAAGACCAAATATTTTCCTCGAATATGAACATTATTAAAATTATAATAATAATAATAATAATTATTATTATAATTTTATTATTTTAAAATAAAATAAACGTTATTACCCCAGATCAACAATAATGAGAAAGTCAGGGAGCTTTGTTAAAACCCTTAGTGTAATAAAATCCCACTTCATGGATCAGTCCAATACGGTACTTAGATTTACGGAGATAAAGTTGATATATTACAAATATTGTAAAAATAAATGAATCAATAGGGAAGAATTGTAGCTGATACTCAGACGGTATACAAAGATAAATAGGAATACGATATATGCAGCAATCATCTAATTACACTGTGTTAGACACTTTATATAATCTGATCATTTAAAAACTATAATCATTACACATCATTACAAGAAACACGTAAATAAGTTATAACTAACTGCTTAATACCTCCGAATTTATCCTCAGCACTCGAGGCTTTTGTTAAGGTTACCTCATCCTTAGCCCAAAATTGTCTACCTCTATCGGTGTACCAATTCAGCTGACATGTAAGCCACCTTATACCACGTCAAGAAATTCGTGATTGTGCATGTTGGACATACATTGTACAATCTGTCCTTTAACTGCATTTGTGATTCTTTCGCTTCGATTACCTATTGAATTTTGACAACTTTAAAAATCTCTTATCTAATAAAATGATTAAAACCCGATTTTCCTTCCATGAACACCGATATCCTGATTGAACATATTGGGTCATCTACATACATACAATTATTATGTTAGTGTGAACAAAGATAAAAAGTCTTTCAGAAGTGTGTTAAAATTCTAACTGATACAACTATGTCATGATGATATATTATAATAAGGCATTGTTTTTAACGACCCTCAATAACCAAATTGGCACCAAACGTTTCCGCTCTGCTAAATCTGCAGACAATAGTAGTTACCGTAGAATTGTTCGAACTATTTGGTTGCGTGTTTTATGCAGTTGAGCAGACACTTGCATACAGTGCTCTTAAAAAAAAACTAAAAATGTCTATCAGTGCTCTTAAAAAAGCAAATTAACAAAAATTGTCCCAATGTCCTTTGGAAAATGGATTCCGTCCTATAATATTATTTGCTTTTACTAATAATCATTAACTTCAATTTAATGAACATGAGCTACATTTTACAGCGCTGTGGAGGAGCATAAAAATGAAAAAAAAACAGAAACCAACTCAGGTATAATTCTGTAAACAAATAGCAATTAAAAGATAGAAAATTAAAACAGGTGTTCGTTAGACGAAGACGCGCGTCTCCGACCAGTGTATGCCTGGATATCCTCACAAAATCAGTCTGTGGACATTGCTCATCCCGCCACCATTGTCCCCCTTCACGGCTTTTTCATTTATTAACCGTCATTAAAACGAACTGACTAGCCTCAGTTCCCAATCAATCTGTCGGAAGTATCATTTCCACATTTTTTTCTCGCACGACAGATTGCCAAATGTTCATTTGATAGTAATTATTGATTTCCATACGGGCAATTCGGGCATGTCTATTTGCAGGAAACACCTTTTAAACATACACGACTTCTCATCACACGGTTAGTGAGTACCATCCACTCAACAGCTGGGTTGGCATTGTGCAACGACGCTGTCTTGTCCGCTTTCTATAACATTACAAAACAAACTGCGATATTCATTTCAAGGTAGACGGCTTTCTAACAGTAATGTTGTCAAACGACCGCTATACGTGTATTTTCCAAATCACGTTGTACATTATCTACCTGATAATATTATAATTGTTTGCTATCACTCAAGGATAGTTCTTATGCAATGTATTTATAAGAAGAAGAAAAGAAGTAAGAGGAAAATAATTATATGATAATTTATATTGACACTTGATTTGAAGCAAGTCTATTTCCATCGTCCACTTTCATTCATGTAATTTATTTATTTTGTTTGTTTGTTTGTTTGTTTTTCTATGGATTTACTTTGTTTTTAATGTTTAGATTTTTTATAATAATTGTAGTCGCTGATATTGTTATTGTTATTAGTTTTTATCAATAGTAGTTAACAACACTATACCTTTATATTAAATTATATTATATTACCATATTGCTATACTATACAACATGCGATTTTAAGTATAGTTTAACAATATCTGTGTACGTGTTTAAGTCACTCTCCACTGTTGCACTGCACTGTACATGTATAATAAAATGATATTAATTTATACTGTTTTTATGCCATTAAGCTGTAAAGCTCAACACAATAAAAGAACTTGAACTTGAACATGTGATTAACAGAAGGTCACGTAAGTTGTACAACTTGTGCCCAATCCTTTTGTTTATTTTTACATTAAAATACGTTTAAATCAACAAAATGTGTACTGGTAAAGCTTTATTATTTGCTTCCACTTTAATAAAAAATCTCTGTGCATATAACTAGCAACTGTATACATCTCGTTCCAGTGTTTACGGTTGTTAGTCTTAACCATAGTATATTTTAATATTTATATTTTATATGCATTTTTATTGCTGTCCAATTTTCGGGCTAGCAATCATTTGTCTGGAATTTATTTACCATTAGCAATATGTTAAATGTTAATTACTATTTTCATTACTGCTCGATTTGCGGGCTAGATTTTATGTGAGTTGCGGTTTAGCCCAATTTTCGTGTCAGTAACTTTAAACTTAAGCCGTCGCCAAATTATGCCAATACAAAATATAACAGTTTATTGTCTTTTGTTGTCTTTACTTAGATTATTGATATGAGTTAATAGACAGCAATTTTATTGATAGTTATACTTGATAACAGTTTACTATCATTGCATTGCTTGGACCTTTATACTTCTCTTTAAATATATGCATGTAATATACAATGTATATTAATTTAATCAATACCATGTTCGTAACCGGTCTCCGTGGTTTAGTGGTCAGACCACTTGGCTCAATACTGATAGTTACTGGATTCCAATACTAGTTGAGGTTAACAAAGGCCGTGGTTTGTACATTCCTGTCCATGGGAAAAAGCATAATTTATATAAGATCCGTTGCTACTTATCAAACCGAAGTAGCGGGTTTCGTCTCTTATTCTAACACTAACTTCTGTCCTGGACAGACAGACGATGCACGTAAATAAGATATAACTAACAAACAAACAAACTAATAAATAACAAGCTGACTAACAAATTCATAGACATTATGTCTTGGCATAAATGACTTGCTAGTTAACTTGCCCATTTAGACATTTAGGGCCGATTTCTGGTCACCGGTTTAACCTGATCGCCGGATTAAACATTTTTTTATTTATCGAATTGTTCGTTATATGATAGGATAAACAT
>JAUTCZ010056606.1:0-10331 GCA_032273805.1 Melanodrymia brightae | reverse complement strand
TCATGGGCTACTCTTTCCGAAAAACAGCAAGGGGTCTTTTATGTGCACTATCCCATAGACAGAATAGCACACAACACAGAATTTGATGAACCAGACGTGTTTCACTGGCTGGAATGGAAAATAGCCCATAAAAATGCTTGCGCTGTGGAGGATCGATCTCTCGACCCATCTCGCCACAGGTGGACATTCTACCTCTGAGCTACATCCTGCTCCCTCCCTCCAATTCTAATCCTAACTAAAGCATTGATCAACTGTGGATTGATGTTTTTAGCATTTTTACTTTAAACTATTGTCAGAGTAGGGGGCACCTGTAGCTTCCCGGTGGTTTGTGTAACAATTCCCAATGACAATTGTCAGATTTCGAATACCCCCACCCCTTCCAGTGACATTTTATTGTCCGTTTACCAATACTACCCCCTCCTCCGGTGGCTTTTTATTGTCAAATTACCTGTACCAGACATTTCATTATCAGAATACCAGTACCTCTGACCCCCCTCCCTGATGACATTTCATTGTCGGATTACCTACGACCCCCATCCCCCACCCCACCCATGACATTTCATTGTCTGATTACCAGTAACCTACTTATTAAAGTACATACACCTGCTGACCAGTATGTTATGTCTGGAGTTACAGAATGATTATTTTCATTTAAAACACACGAGTACGAGTAATAAGTATAAAATAAAGTCAACTAAGGTCTACTACTAACCTGACTTCTGTCACTGTGAACAAAGGCAAATCTGCCGTAGGGCGGTGTTCATTCCTTCGTTCATTCCTAAACAAAAACATGCACACCACAAAACAAGAGGTTACTGTGTGACTTTAGAAAACAGTTTTACCCTTTTTATTCTTCGATCATTCCACTATCTATTATGGGGGTGTGAGGTCGGTTCCAAGAATGCACAGGTAAAAGTGATACTGGATGTATAGTAGGTGAGTGGGACGTTTCATTCACACCTGATTTTTAAATGCGATTACCTATTTAGCCAGCTGCTATTACGAACAGACAAACCTGTCTCGTGGTGTAGTGGTTAGACCAAGACTGGTGTACTGGGTTCGAATCTCGCTCGAGGCAATGTGATTTTTAATCCCAGTATCGGTTGCAACAATAGCGAGTGCTTCGCAAGTCTCAATGGATAGGTTTAACCAGAGGGTTCGAGACTGGTAGGTACTGGGTTCGAATCCTGCTCGAGGTGATGGGATTTTTAATCCCAGTATTAGCTCCAACCATAGCGAGTGCTTCGCAAGTCTCAATGGATAGGTGTATCCCTCTTACACTACTGGCCAATTAAACACTACTGGTGAACAAAGAACCATGATATGTACTGTCCTGTCTGAGAAAGTGCATATAAAAGATCCCTTGCTACTTATCAAATAGGAGTAGCGGGTTTCCTCTCGTACTAACGCTAACTTCTGTCCTGGACAGGCAGTCGAGGCAGCTGGACGTGACCATAACGGACGTGCTTGAACCTTAATTTGATATAAGCATGTTATTTTTTATTTTTATTGTTTTTGATATAAGCATGTTAATAAGTTATAAATAACTACCTCAATCCAGTTTTCGGTAATCAAAACACACTGGGCTACCGCTAAGGTCGAGCCCTGTAGTAGAAAGTTTTGTAGTGTATTTCACATAACACTTGTAAACCAAAACAAAAACAAAACACTTTATAATGATGGATTTATTTTACAAAAGTATTTTTAAATAGTGTTTCCAGATCTTAATATTATATAGGTACTATTTACACACAATCCAAATAACCATTTCACATGTTGCAAATAATTAATACACGGTACAATAAATATCCTGAGAATGTGAATACTCTATGCCAAGCAAATTTATTTTCTAGTTTTGTTAACCATTTTTTTTTGTCGATCTTTTTTCCTATTTTGTCGATTTTTAATTCTTTGAGATTATACAAGGAAAAAAGAGGTAGTGAAATTTGATTTATTACTTTCGGCTTGTTACATAATTTTCGAACAGATTAGGAGTTTTATAGTACCGTATTGAATAAGAGGCCATTTGTAAAGTTGAAATTAATTTTTTTTACTATAATAAAGGTGGGTTAGGTGCAGTCTAAGAAATATTTGACAAAATTTGGTGATGTCAACCGTTCATAAAAACGGAAACCACTTGAAAACTCCTAAAAAAATAATGACATGTTTTGTCAAGGGTGAAAAATGGAGAAAAATTACTCGTACTTTTTAGCATGCTTCGTGGCACCTGCAATTATTAAATGGTTGGCTTCTAAAACAAAAAAATAAACTTGCCTGGCCTAAATGTAAATATTTATCAATTGAATTTGTACATGTTTACATACTATTAAATGTGTACATGTTGAGAAATTGCATCACTCATGTACATATCCTTGTATGTGTACTGTCAACTATAACATGAACAGGTATCCAGATTCCTACACCTTTATGCCTACATGAAGTCTGATACCAACTCGTCACTTGGCCTACTTATTTTTATTCGTGAATAATATGTTTCCGTAGCATGTATAATGAAATTATATTGAACAACATTCAATATCTAGATTATACTTCGTGTCACATTTGTAGTTGGCCATTGAAAATGGCGGATTTTTCGGAGGTTTTTTTTATTTATGTATTTGCATCACAAATATTTTTATTTATTAACCTAAAGTTATATAATTTGGACATAAAAATAGGATTTTTTTTATATTTTCAAAAATGTTTACCTTTTTTCTCTACATTAAACGAAACTAAAGTTAACTACGAAAAACATACTACAAATGTTGTGACACGAAGAATAGGTTTATTTAATAGAGATTCGGCTTATTCCGTCGTTCTGACGAAACCGTTCTGAAGATCTGTTTCCTGGTATAGATATCCTCCCTGAATATATTTCCAAATGGAATATCCTTGTTTGAATGCTAGTAACTGATACACATAATCGAACTTCGATAACTCAAACTTCAATTACTCGAAAACCTATGTATGTCGACATGACATGTCGGTCCTGGCCGAATTCCAGAAACTTGAACTTCCATACCTCGAAAATCTATATCTGTCACACTGATGTGCAGGTATCGGCCGAATTCCCAAGTAAATGCCCGGTATGTAAAAACAGAACTCAGAAACTTGAACCTCAATCCGTCGAAAACCTCTATCTGTCACCCTTACATACTGGTTGTGGCCGAATTCCCATGCAAATACGTAAAAACGGACTTCGGAATCTCAAACTTCCATCACTCGAAAAACTTAATATCAAAGTACATGGGTGTTAACAAAAGTGAATTTGTGTGACTGAAAATTCTGTATAATTTCAAGTTTTGATCATCTATTTACAGTGTATACATAAAATTACATTACACACTTTTAGAATTTCTTCCACGACTGAATTCAGTCTCCTGACTGACAGTTAACACCCATACACTCATGAAAGTATGTTATTCATCCCAAACTATTGATTCAATAGATAAAACATTCACAAACTCGAACTCGAAGAGCTGATAGCAGTAAATATTTTGTTTTTGTTGGTTATTGCACAATAATATCAATGACCTCATCGAGTTTGAGTTATCGAAGTTTGACTGTATATATAAATACGCACACACACATACACACGCACACACACAGAGTAAATTCACATTCACCATCTAGAGTACACATCCTGAAAAGTTACGAAAGTCTTTTAAATGCGTCGTGGTGTAGAACTTAACTATGTAAGTGCAAATTAGGATGAGTTAGTCTACTCTTCTATTGAAATCAACATGCAGTTGCTAGCACAGATCCAGTGACAGATACAGCTAATAGCAAATCGGTATGCAGCCATCGTTCTGCTGATCAGAGGTCATGACCTTTCAAAAGTCATCCCACACATTGAGAGAAGCATTTATCTCTCACTGACCATGGCTTACGCAAAATGAATATTCACAATGAAAAATCATCACTTCAATATATATATATATATAGCCTTGTCAAAGATTGGCAGGATTTAAAAAAAAAACATTTCAATTAGTGTTTTAGTTTCTCGAAAATTTCCAGAATGTCATCATACAATAAATTCATCGCCACTAAATTCACAATGAAAAATCATGACTTAAGTATAATATTGTCTTGACAAAGATTGGCAGGACCTTTTTTAAAAACTTTGATTTATCGAACATTTCCTGAACGTCGTCATACAATAAATTCATTGCCACTGATTTCACAATAAAAAATCATCACTTCAGTATATAGTCTTGATTGGCAAGATTTTGTTTTTAATTTTTGTTTCTCGAACATTTTCAGAATGTCATCATACAATAAATTCATCGTCACTGATTTCAATTCCGTCGATGATTCCGTTGAGGATGATTTTGTCCACTAGAGGCGAGGCGTTCTCGGGTCGTGGAAGCGTCGACAGAATGTCCGCGATCCTATTGTCACGTGAGCTGATCTCTGAACGGAGATATTCAATTTCCTTCTCCATGGCAACAAGACTTGTTACACTGCTGCTGTCGTTTGGATTTGATTCACTGTCCTGTAACGAAAAAAAAAGAAAACATTGATATTTTCAACTAGTAGATAAAGTTTTTGCTTAAAGAGAATCCCTCGCCATTTTGGTGCGCGAAAATCGGGATCACGTGACGAAGGCATGCAGCCAGCCACAAGAAAATTAATTTGATTATAAACAGAAGCAAAAACACTGTCCTCGTTTATCTACATAATTGCATACATTTATTATTATATGACTACAAACAGAACAGAATTTTGTAGCTTAGCTATTTACTGCTTGTACCATAAAATGTAAGACAAAACTAAAATCGCAACATGACAACATTCCCATCACCAATAAAGATATGACGTTACGTAGACGAAACAGACACAATGTTGTGTTTATGAATAAAGAATTCAATACGACGTAAGTATTGCTTATTGCTTGAAATTTAAGTTTAAATACTTTAAATCATTTTCTTTGGCTCTGGGGAAATCTCTGAGAAAGCATTCCATTAACTGTCTTCAAGTATGAATAGTTACTTACAAGTTCTGTGCAGTTTGAATAGTTACCTACAAGTTCTGTGCAGTTTGAATAGTTACTTACAAGTTCTGTGCAGTTTGAATAGTTACTTACAAGTTCTGTGCAGTTTGTATAGTTACTTACAAGCTCTGTGCAGTTTGAATAGTTACTTACAAGTTCTGTGCAGTTTGAATAGTTACTTACAAGTTCTGTGCAGTCTTTTTGTCTTGCCACTGTAAGAGTTATCTCTCCCTGAATGATCTCCAGTGACTTTTGGATGAGATTGGAATCAGCGTCTAAGATCATTCGTCCGTTCATCTGTATAAGGAAAACAAGAATACAGAATTTGGATATGAACTATGCTAAAATAATTTATGACTAAAGTACATTCTACATTGTATATAAAGGATATTAAAGAAGCTACCATGTATTTCACGTGACCCAAAATGCTATATTTTTGGTCAATGATAGAAAATATAGCAATTTAACTAGTCATCATATCTTGCCAATATATATAGTGATTGCTGGATAAATAGATTATAATTACATAGTACATGTCGATAGTTTACTGACTAAATGTGGAGTACTTTGTTTTATAAATTAAATGATGGATAGAAGGACAGATGTATGGTTTTGGATGCAGGTTTTGTTTTTTTGTTTTGAATACTTTCTTTTTTACAAACATAACTTTTCTGCCATTATAAACTTATTCCACAAACCTCTAAAAGAAGATCTCCAACCAACAGATTTCCCATCATGCATTTTGCCTGCACTTCCTTGCTGACTTCCTGTATGGCGATGATCTTGGCCGTGCTAGTTGCGGGGTTACGAACTGGACGGAAAGCGCTACCCGGACCACCGAGCCTCGCATAATTCCCTTGCGGTGACGAAACAGTCCCAGAATCCTTTGCAGCAGGATCCTGGTATCCAGGAAGCTTTATGGCAATATCTGCCAAAGTCAAACCGTTTAAACACTTTCTTTCCTCCTGTAGCGGAGAGGTTGGTATCGTCTCGTCGGTCGGGGACTTGAAGAATGTGATTTTAACGGGGTGGAATGTATACAGCTGCGACAACTGGTGTAACGTCGGGTTTTTAACGGTTGCGGACGTTTTCAGATCGTCTTCCGAACTGGACTGAAATTTAAATCCCCCGGGTAAGGTACTGAATCGGTTGACCTCTGACCCAGTGTTAGAGTCCAGCTGGTTGTGTGTGCCTTTACCACTGACTAAATGATCCCGCATTCGAATACTTGCGTCGCGCACCTGATCAGCGAAAGGTACACAATTGTCAGTGTTGCTCTCGGAGTTAAAAGAATTATTCATCGATCGATGAAAAACAGTGTCATCGTTATTTATCGATTGATGGAAAATGGCGTCGTCGTAATTTTTCCAGTTCGATATATTTCTATTGGGTTCGCTTGCACGTCTGTGAGTGGATTTTGTAGCAGTTGTCTCCCCTGAGTTCTGGCGATGTAGTGTCAAGTTACTCCGATTCTGTGAAGCATAACCACCAGTCTGAACATCCGAAGCTTGTCGAAAAGGCACGTGTTTTGAGGTAGAATACTGATAGCCTCGATTGTTCATGTGATAAATATTATCAAGACTCTGATACTGGTTTTTCCGATAACCCATCGGATGGCGATTACCGGTACTTTCGTATTCATGGTATCCATTAAAACCATTGTTCTTTCTTTGAAAATCGTTTCTCACAAACTCATGACCACCGTTCTGCTGATGGCTGTTGCTACGTACATTTTGATTGGTTAATGAAGTTTCTTTCGGATATTCACCAATCTGCTTCCGGTAAGAATCGGCTGGTGGAATCGATTCGTAGATCGGATGTTCTGAATTATTTTCACTAATTGGTCTGAACTGATTGTGATGAGATTTTCTGCTACCCGTTCCATCCGAATAATCTCGGCTCGTTTCTTGAAAAACCCGGTTATTTAAGTTTTGTGCGTTTCCATTACTTTGACGTTCCGAGCTGCATATCCTTGTTTTCTCATTGTGAGGAATAGGAACACTTTTCCGTTTCGCGTGATCGTAGTTATGGAAGTAAACACCATTTGTATCTGAATTTCTGTGATAAGAATGAGGTTTGTGAAGGTGATTTTCAGATCTGGGTGAAGCTACGGTCGATAACGAATATAAATCACCTTCACAATCATTTGTGGTGTACCCAGAATCCATTGTACTGCTGTGTGAATGAGAGGTTAGAGTTGTCTGCCCTGAATCACTTCTCCTTTCTGAAGAAGACACATTATTTTGTCTACTCAAAGAGCTATTGGTTACAGAAACATGACTTGAATTGTGATTGGATACTGCATCATGCCGTGAATTACGATTGGTTGCAGAAATATGATTTGGATTACGATTGGTTGAAGAAACATGACTTGAATTGTGATTGGTTGCATAAACATGACTTGAATTGTGATTGGCTACAGAATCATGCCAAGAATTATTGTGATTGCTTGCAGAAACATGACTTGAATTCTGATTGGCTACAGGAACATTCCGTGAACTGTGATTGGCTATACTATTCCCATCTGAAGTCACATACACATTTTGATTATTCAAGCAGTTCTGTTTGTATTCCACTTTCGAATAATTAACATTTTTCCCTGAGGTTTGTTTCACCGATCTACTTCCCGAGAAACTTTTCTCGTTCTCCGTCTGCTGATACGTCGTACTCCCCTGAAGAAGTTCTACGACTTCGTAACTCGAACACGATTCCGGAACGAGCGAAGATTTCCCAGAATCCACCTGAGTGTGCGGCGACTGCGACGACATGCTCTGACCCGTGCTGCTGTGTAAAGCCATTCGTGCTCTCATGAGTTCGGTGAAGCGTTTAATCCGTTCCGTCTGCTCGCTGACCGGAACGTGAGGTAGACTGCGTTTCGTTTTCCCGGTCGACACGGAACTGCCGACGGAAAGACGTCCCTGGTCGGAGCCGACGCTCTGTTGAGAGGTGCGGCCGTGGCAACTCGGTTTTCTGTCCGCGGTGTCCAACGATTTCACGTCACTCGACTTCAGGTCGGGTCTGTGCTCTTGTGGATGCACGACACCGTTTAGTGGGTGCACGACACCGTTTGATCGGTGCACGACACTATTTGGTGGGTGCACAACACCGTTTAATGGGTGCACGACACCGTTTGGTGAGTGCACGACACCGTTTGATTGGTACACAACACTATTTGGTGGGTGCACAACACTATTTGGTGGGTGCACAACACCATTTAATGAGTGCACAACACCGTTTGGTGAGTGCACAACACTGTTTGATGGGTGCACAGCACTGTTTCGTGGGTGCACAACACCATTTGATTGTTGCAAGACACCGTTTGATCGGTGCACAACACTGTTTAGTGGGTGCATAACACTGTTTTGCCGGGGCACGACACTGTTTGATGGGTGCACGACACCATTTAGTGGGTGCACGACACTGTTAGGACCGGGAGTGCTGCGATTTGGTTTGGCGTTGTTTGGACACTGAGACAAGTCAAGCATGCTGTCTGCTTTCTTCTGTCCAATCACAGACAATGTGAGACCAGTGGTTAGATCACCCAAGCTGTGACACCTGGAGACTTGTTCAGGACTCTCTTCGTTGACGTCAGCATCGGCATTCGCCTGCAACAATCAAGGGGAGTTCCCAATATGAAACAAAAAAGTCCCCACATTTTGAAAAAAATGTATTCACAAAAATATTAATATTTTTTAAATTTAATTTTATTTTTACTCTTTTAAATGAAAAATTCCCAATTAACATTTATAATTTATCTTAACGTTGACAACCCCAAACCAAAAAATAATAAAGAAATATTTGCACTTGGGTTTAAAAAAAAAAAAAAAAATTCCCCTTCTAGCCATCTAAAGCATTATTTTCCTCCAATTTAAAAAAAAACTGACCCGACAAAAACTGGTCGAGATTAAACCGTGAATTTTGTCGTCACCTGTGAATAAAGCTGATCGTTTCCTATCCTCCCATAATCCTCTTCACACTCCAGCATGACGGGCATCGTGGGCAGATTGAGACAGCTGTGATACATGTACGTCGTGTCGGTGTACGTGTCGGGGTCGGTCTTGTTCATCGTGTTGTTATTGATCTCCTTCCCCGACCTCGCCGACCGCGGACAACCGTGGTGAGCAGGCCAGCTCTCCCCGCCGCCCGGCCGAGCGTTGCCATTGGATACGGGAAACAGACGGGAGTTGACATCGTCTCTCCATGACTGGACGGACTGGCCCGCTCTCGGAATCGTGTCGTAGAGTTTCGGCGCCAACTCGTCGGACTTCGCGGAATTGTTACTTGTCGAGTCGGGTTTCTTCTTACCCTGTAAGGAAAAAAAAAAATTTTTTTTAACGATTCCAATGGAACACATTGATTATTAATCAGCGGTTATTGGATGTGAAATGCACATGGTTATATCGACACCACTGGAACACATTGGTTATTAATCAGCGGTTATTGAATTTTATAATAATCTACTACCCGTGATTGAAGATAAAAGTTTGTTTGTTTAACGACACCACTGGAACACGTTGATCATTAATCAGCGGTTATTGAATCTTAAAATAAAATAAAATAATCTACTACCCGTGATTGAAGATAAAAGTTTGTTTTTTTAACGACACCACTGGAATTTGATAAACCAGTCATAGATCACTGGCTGGAACGGAAAATAGCCCATAAAATGTTTTGCGTTGTGGAGGATTGATCCCTCGACCCATCCTGTCACAAGCAGACGTTCTACCTCTAGACTACGTCCTGCTCCCTTCTGAGAACACAGTCATTTATTAGCAGGGTATCTGAGAACACTGGTATGTGTTAGACAAACTGGTGTTAAACAGCCAAACATGCAAGTAACAAACACTGGCCTTATAAGACAGAAAGGTGGTCATTTAAGACAAGTGGCTGCTTAACACAGGTAATAATGTACAAAATTAGATGATTAATTTTGGGAGAACAGAAATGTGGTCTTTTAAGACAGGTGGCTGCTTAATACAGGTGATAATGTACACAATTAGATGATTTGGGAGATCAGAAAGTTGGTAATTTAAGACAGGTGTCTGCTTAATACAGTTTTTAATACTTGAAAGCTTGTCAGATAAAAGGGGTGCAATATATGTGGATAGTTTACAGATGGTCGTCTTCAGCTGATATTGTGTGGAGAGAGTTAACATTTTAAATATCTAATCTGAAACAAATTTCCCAAAGATGGATCTAACTCAAAATAGTTAACAATTAGAATACGTCCAGTCTATTCTACTAACTCAGACATTTTTGTCTGGTATAAGTAGATATAATTGCAACAACTTGATACGGACCTCCGTGGTGTAGTGGTTAAAGCTTTGGATCTCAGTCT
>JAUTCZ010056605.1:0-18778 GCA_032273805.1 Melanodrymia brightae | reverse complement strand
TAAAATATTTAAAATGTAGACTTCAGTCTTTAATAAAGTTCAAACTTAAAAGACTAATGCAAGACTTGAAAATAGAACACCCAACAAAATTGATCACTTAAAACTTTAAGGCTCAAAGTTTAAATCTGGAGTTCAGACTTTATTAAAGTTTAGCCTGAAAAACATTTATTAGCTCGGGGTCAGTAGCCAAAGAAGAGTAGGGGAAAAAACTGAGCATAAAGCACTACTATGTCAGATTAATTGCAAGAAGTGACGTCATAATTCTCGATATTGGCCTCAAGTAAGGGAGCTCGGCCCGGTTTTCGTTTACACTGCGTGTTTTATGTGGTGAACCGTACCTGGACCGGACCAGTAAAGGTGAATGTTCAGTAAATTGTTGATAAATCGGCATAATTCTGGATGAACAAATCTTACATTTATAATGGAATTTTCATTTGAAGTAATGGAAAGTTCATTGAAAATTAATAAATGTACTTAATGTAATTATAATATTGTTCTGATGTGGCAGATTATTACAATTACATGTATACCTGATTTTATTAGTTTTTTTTCTGTTTTATATAGCACAAGTGCAGATTCTATACAGCTTAATCGGACACAAGGACTGCAGAGAAAAGGCAATGCAACTGACAGTCCTGACGTATCATCTGATTAATGCAGACAAGAAGACATACAATTCTCAGTACTAGTTTACAACTGCTTTACTGCAGACATGATGACACCCAATTAACAGTACTTACAGGTTTTACATCCGGTTTAATGCAGACATGATGACACCCAATTAACAGTACAGGTTTTACATCTGGTTTAATGCAGACATGAAGACACCCAATTAACAGTACTTACAGGTTTTACATCTGGTTTAATGCAGACATGATGACACCCAATTAACAGTACTTACAGGCTTTACATCTGGTTTAATGCAGACATGATGACACCCAATTAACAGTACTTACAGGTTTTACATCTGGTTTACTGCACAACAATGAGAGCTGACTGGGGTTCCCAGTTCGTCAACAGAGAGGCACTTGTATTTCTCTGCATCAACTATGCCTTTTTCTCTGTTGTTGTTCTTTCGTTCATTCTCTTCATGATCATACTCACACATACCTCTTCCACTGAAGATGACCTCATGACCTCTCTAGCTATTATGTCCACCTGTTTTATCTTTATTGACCTAATTGTGGCTAACTTTCTTATTCAAACTATCAATATGAATATGGAAGTGAAGTTGCTGGTATAGTGCATGTGGTAATGTTTGGTTAAATAAACCATGTCTAAAGAATATACTGGAAAACTGAACCATTCAATACTTTTGGGCTGAGTGTTTTCTTTAATTACAACTATGTGATTGTTGGCTGGGCCAAGCAATTTGATGTCAATCTGCTGTGGAACCTCTTTGTTATTCGTGTTTTAAGAATTGTCTCCCTTGATATGATTTTCACGATGGCAATAAACAGAAAAGGTCCATCAAGGCTAAAACTCGAAACTTCAAACAACACAGGTGTCATGTGTGTTGCTAGGAATACATCGTTTAGCAATCTTTCAGATCCTGTGACAACTCCCATCAGCCCTAGCTCTGTGTTCACAAGTGCTAAACTGAAAAATATACATCACAGTATTATCAATTCCATACTGTTTTGCCACTGGGATAACATCCTGGGTCCAAGACTGGAGCATGCCTGGTTCATAGATGGCACACCAGATACTGAAGATGTGATTTTAAGACATGTCTGTCTACAAGTATTAAGTGGAGAGATATGCAGAAATCCTCTGTTAAGCCACATTGACTACAAATTATATCACCTTACTGACAGAGGTATTCTTGTTCCTTGTTTTGTTTTCTCTGCTAAAAAGGAGTTCAGTGTTGTCATCCACGCCATTGCTCTGGTGATACCAGCCACCGAACTGAACGTTTATCTCAGATTTCAGATGCTCATACAAAAATGGTTGATCCGGATTATTTCCAAGTTTAGAATCCTGTTAAACAAAGTGAGTATTTAACTTCAAATGACAATAGTGCTCATCAAATTAATATCAACTTTCAGTTTATGCAAAGTTTGCATGCAATTGCTATTTTGCTCACTTGTGATCTAATACCTCTGACTTCAGTACTTGAGGTTTCTGTCAGTATTAGATTCAGCTTACATGTCCCTAACAGAAGCTGAGCTCCAGCTAGTATAGCTCTCTGGGTCAATGAGATATGCAAGCCCTGTTATAATGTAAAGGAACAGATTTTTTTTTAATTCTTTATTTTTATTTTGGCAATGGTACATAATTATAATTTTTTATATTACAAAAACAGCATAAAAAGACAGAAAACAAAAAATACACAATACATAGACAACATGGATTTTAAATTAAGTTGATCTTTTAAATAAACATTTTCAAAAATACACAATTTATGTGGCTCATTTGGTTTTCTTCATTTGTGTGTTGTCTTATGTAGTTCAGTTATCTGGCAGACAAAAGTAGCAGAAAGTGCTGCTCAGTGTTATCTACCTAATCCACGTGGGTAGCGATTAGTACATGAATAGAGTTGTCTATGATGTAGGCCTACACATTACTTAACATTTTATGTTTTGTGAATACTTTATTCTTTTGTATTTGGTTTCAGCCAAACCATCCAAATGGTGGATTAGAAGATTGTTCAATTTGGTTAACAGAATTTTTAGAAATGTTATCATCACTGCATGAGGAAGGCCTTACACAAATTATCAGGGTAAATATTGTTTTTCTTTATATATTATTGCCATGGGTGTAAATTGTAAAATGATAACTACATGTATTTTTTAAATTTATAGTATACATGTAGTTGTAAATATCCACAGCTTACGATACTTACATACCGTAAGTACTTAATTACTAACAGGGTCTCGGAAAGCACATGTACCCATGTCTTCATCCCCAGGGGAACAGAGTATCTTGAAAATATAGAACTGGGGGTCTTGAATAGAGCCCTGTCTTCACTTAACAACTGTTCGGTCATGTTTTGTATTTGAAGCGCAACAATGTGTATATTAAATTGTTATTAGTTTTATCACACAAACATGTCCAATTCAATATAACCTAGGTGTCAAACAGAACCTGAGTGTTGAACGTATCTAAGGTCCACAATGCATCTGCAACAAATAGAACCCCTGGATTGTAACCCAAGTATTTCTGATACTTTGACTACGTCGTACATGTGATTAACAATGAAACACACATTCAGATATACACACATTGATTTAACTCTTTTTATCTTTATTCTTCTGTTTCACGGAGTCATTGATAATTATTCCATTGTATTAAATTTCCTAAACCTAGGCTTGTTTTGAGAACTTAATGTTTACACCTATTTTTTTACATTCAGTTGTCAGACACGGGTTTCTCACCATCTCATAACATAGAACATGATTTCCTGCACAGAGCCATTTCATCTCACCTGATGACCTTCGGCAGGAGTCTCGTTATTGGGGCAATGCCTGATCGAGTCAATCTAGTAAGTGCATTTCCATATAAAATGTTATTTACAGAGCTGAAACTGAAAGAAATGTTCGATAAAGTAATATTTTGAGGTATTCCACTATTAAATACGTAATGAAATATTTGTTTTGAAATAAACTCTTGTGTTTTATTCAAGATGAAGTTCCGTTTCTGCAATAACTTATGATAGAATGTTTGCATAATGCTTAATGCACACAAGGATACAAAAAACTTCACCAACCTAAGAGGGTGCACATGTATAGAGCATTTTTGTTGTCAGCTATTTTTTTGTGTCCTCGTGTGCATTAAGCATTAAATGCAAACATATTTCAGGATAAGTATTGCTAGAAAAGAAATTTTACTAAAAAAAATTCATGTTTTTAGTTACTGTCACAGAGGTAACTATAAATATTGCTAATACACAAAGTTAATTTTAAAACATTGTGTTTTCATGTGGTATTCCTTAGAATAAAGAATAGTCTATATAATACATGTATTTATATATTGCTTTAATTTGACTTGGCCCTAACTGTCTTGGGTTGGCTTCTTAATTATTAACTGTCTGTAATTTTCTCATTGTAATTATAAACACCATTATGTAATCTTGTCATTGCAGGTCATATCTACTCTAGCCATGTTCAACAGTGAAGCAGAACGTGCTATTTCGCGAAAAATACCAGCAACTCCAGAAAAACAGTGGGCATATCACCATGACATCTGTGTACAGGGCATTCTCAAGGTAAAAATGAAACATTGCAGTGAATAGAATTCTGTTATAACAACATTTATTGCCAATCGTAGAATTCCAAATGTCCCTTAATTTATTCTAGTAGTACAAATGTATATTCATCATACCGGTAATTGTACATTAGAAGCAAACAGAAGTGATTTTACAATTGAAAAAAATTAGTTGTAATATGAACCGTCTCTTATAGGAATGTGTTTAGTATTCTATTAATTACAATGTACTATATTGTTAAAATCCTTAAAAATCCAATTTAAACAATATAAATGTACAGACAAATATAGTCTACCGGTATGTTCATTTACTTATGTCACAAGACTTTAAAGCTGTGAAAACATATTACGGCTAAATTGTCTCCCACATTATGAGAAATGAAAAATATTTTATGGACAACTTTATAATCACGGTCTAACAGAAGCAAATTATACTTTACCCTTTCTCAAAGTGACAGCTATTATGAAGAAAATAACATTTGTTACTTTAACATAAATTGTCATTTTCATAAATGCATATTAATTCATGCATGTAATCTGGCTCTGAGTCATTTAATTCAACTGATTTTTTATCATTAGAGTTATGTTATATCTGTCAACATAGAGTGTGTAGTTTGCAGTATATGATCAATTACTTTTCGTTACAGTGTGCAGATGGCTCATTCAATGTGCCAGTGAAAGAATTGCTGTGTAATCAATATCCTTCCACCATCATTGATATTCAGAACCGAGATGTGCGACAGTCGCCATTCTGCCAGTCTCACGTGGTACACAGCTATGAAACTATCAAGAATGAACTCATCTGTGTTCATTACAACCATGATCAGGAAATCAATGTCAGGTGCAGACAACATTAAACATTCTTCTCTACTTTTCTTCTTCTTCTTCTTCTTCTTCTTCTCCTTCTTCTTCTTCTACTTCTACATAGAATGCTCAGACAGGGACTCTACTAGCTTAAACCAATGCTGCTGTGCTCTATATATGGCTAAACAGTTTTTCCGTAACGGGTTCATCTGAATGGTAGACTGTCTTCCTCTGGTCCTGGTAGTGGGGCAATGTTGTAGAAAAAGATCCACTATCACTGGGGTTGTGCCACTTAAGAATTGAAATATTTCCGTGTTTCTCACATGTACATGCTACTCTTATACAAAAGAAACAATAAAGTGTTAATTGGCAACCATATGTGAAAATTGCGTACGTTAAGCAAATCAAATCATTTGCATATGTAAACAGTGGCTACTAGGCAGAACAGTGCTATTTCAGGATGTTATCACATTTAATGGTGTATTTAATTGACCTGAGGTCATATTCTAAATTACTTAATTAGATTTTAAGATTTTCTGATTTATTTGTGTCCTAATTTCTAAAAAGTATCTATAATTGCAATGTTAATCGCATGTTAGACACCCATCACCCCTAATGCAAGCAACAATTCAACGGTGTATGGAATGCTTTAGTTGACAGATGACGTTATTGTGGTTCTTTTATGTGTCTGTTCATAATTCTCTATATACTGTCCTGACTAAGGAGAAGCTGTCTGATAATCGTTATACACACGATCACTTTACTATCTTGTTTTATTTTTCAGTGGCGTTTTTGAATCATCTAACCATCCAGATACCATTGTTCTGAATTTCATTGATGAGGTAGGAATATGTGTTGGCTGTAAAGACAAATATATAATATTAATTGCTTTGAACAATTTGACTAAATATGCTATGTATGTCAAATCATGTACACTGTTTTGACTCAACATCAAAATTTAAGTCTTTTAAATAATATATATATAGACTACCATAAAAACTATCTTCATCGTACTGTTTTTGATATTAGTATCTAATATATGTATAATTTAACACTGCAGTCAACTCAACTTCACATTAAAGTTCCTTTATGTCGATTTCATAGACAATGCCATGTTGATTCTTGGAAATAATAATAGTCATTCTTTTTCACAGTTTGAAATGTGAGACTGCGTTTTTATCATTTGAAGCCTGGTCCAGTTGATTTATTACCGGGTATCTACTAGTAGTACAGTATGTACATGCACTTTAGCCCTCTTGGCCGATAGGTCTGCGCAGTTGGTATAATTAGATAGCAAAGGTCAAGACCTTTTCAGTGATATGTTGATACTTGGGATGTTGAAGTGGTTGATTTTATATGAACCTCGGCCATAATTAAAATGATTTCGCAGTATTTAAAAAATTTAGCACATTTTCCTGTCATTTCCGTTTGTTTTTCCTTATTTAATAGAGTGTTGATAAACCATTATTATAGAGAACTCTGTTTTAGATCCTGTCAGAAAAATACATTAAAATTTCTCAGTTTTTTGGCCTGTACGAGAAAGCTGAATGTTGGTAATGATTTAGAGCTACTATAAACTTCTGGACTCTATAAACACATTGGGTATACGAATGTGGACATTCTGAACTACTAATAGTAAGTACAGTTAATTCCTAAAAACAAATTTTGAAATTGTGTTGTCATTACGTGATCTAGGCATTATGAATTTAATGTTATCATTTACTTTGATTGTAAGCATTTAATAAAAATTTACATTTATTTTGTTTGCTTCTGCAGATCTTCAAACTGCCTGATGTGTTTGGAGTTCGAGATGCATATATTACTCAGTTTATGAGACTGCTGGCCAGGAAAGCTTTGTGTCTTATCAAATATGTAGAACAGGAAACGTAAGTCTTTCTTTCGTTCTTAAAACTGCATAATATTGCATAAAACATTAAGGTTATAGTATTTAAAAGTCCTCAAATTGCTGTACTATTATAAAGTCTTTAATTTCTTGAGTTGTCAAATACCAGAGTAATCTCAACCAAAGCAATCTAATAAATTTGATATCTTACAGACCTTGGCTACCAGATTTTGTGTCTGAATTACTATATGTAACAGATTGGACTTCCAAATAGATACAGTAGTGATGAGAAGTGATTAGGGCCTACTTAATTTTACATAAAACATGGCTATTGAAGTGACAAGTTCAACACTTGTGGCAACAACGTTTTTAATAACAAAAAAATGTTATTTGTAATAACATACTACTTGATGTAATACACTGTCACTATTATTATACATAATTTATAATATGTTGTAAACATAATCTTAAATCTTTTTGCCCCAAAATTCTGAGTATAAGTATTTATATACATACAATGTAGGTATTGTTGCTGTAAAGGGTGTAACGTATGTTTTTCAGTCACAAAGGCAGTATTCCATTGAAAGGAGGTTTAAAGAGATTAAAGCAAGACTTGTCATTGACACTAGAAGGAAATTTCCGTATCGTAATTGCTGCTGCAGAAAAACTGAAACCTGGAATTTATCATTTCTTACTTGGAGAAAGAAAGTATGATGTAGAACATCTTTATAACATTGACGAAGCCATATGATGTGGAGTAAATGCCATACTTGTGACTGGGTAGCAGTTTAAAATGGCAAGAAATCATATATAAAATGATTTTTATTTCGTCATTGCCGAGTTATATTTCAGAATGAAATTAATTCCACTGAAGTATTTATTGAATGAAGAGGGCTATGTGATACTGTTTGTAAGATTCTGTATAACCAAATGTATAAAGAACAAGAAAAAATATGTAAGTAAATTTTAGTCACTTTTAAATATGCCACCTGTGTCGTATTTCTTAGAATGTTTTAAAAATTATCAATGCAAAGTGAAAATTTACCTCATCTTTTGTAACTTGTTTATTTGACTTACTAATTATACATCGAGATTTGAGTGTATCCTCAATTAATGACAAGCGGTTCACAGTTACCATAGTGATAATAACCTAAGTGGAGGATCTGCTTTTTATTATCTCACAAGTCTTCAATGGGTTTGAGATCAGGTCGGAGAGATTGATTGGTCGTAATGTGTATGTCTTGCATAACCCTGGCAGTATGTAGGTGGACATCATGCTACAAAATTGTGTTTTGTAGTAACCGGTAAGCCAAAATCGCAAAATTAATCTTTCGACACATACTAGTAACTAAATCATTGCGAAATAGTTCTCATTTTGCTCACTGTTAATAGAATATTTGAATTCCCATTTTGTTGAAGCCATTGCATTTTACAATTATACAAGCACTTAGTCTATTGCATTCCGATAGCACTGTTTAATTGGATCGAGACTCAGTCCATCAACTGGTAAACCTGCGACATTTAGCCGACAGATTCATAATGAAATATATAAATGAACCTGTTGCTGTTACGATTTTGACAGGTCAAAAATGTTAAATGTAATGCAAAAAACTGTTTATCTACTATGTTAGAAAATATCATCTAATAAAATTATTAGGAAACAGCTATTTGATAAATTAAAATGCTGGTAAGTTTGTCTCTAACTTTATGATTTTTAAGACCTATGTTACAAGTGGCTGTTTTAACCAGGATCTGGTGGTTGCTTTACTCCAGTTGCTACTTTATAGGCCTACTGCTGGTCGCTTTATACAAGAGCCTGTTTTATACATTGTCACTGCTTTATACAAATTATGGTTTGATGCTACAAGTTTTATTCATGAGTCTGCTTTATATAGGAGTCTGCTTTATGCAGAAATGTGCTTGGATATATAAATCTGTTGGTTATAGAACATACATTAAATGTTGTAGAAAATCCATCTCATTATATAGGCTAGTTATTTTAGCAAGTATGGCTTCTGAGATGTTGCAAAATTCACTTGATGATATCCTATCCTCTCCCCTTTGAAGTAATTAGTATTTAATGAAAGGTTTGATAGACTACTGTGGACAGATGGTTAAAAAATCATTCAAGCATAAGTAAGATATACTTTCCAAATTCTCAATTGTCAAGAATGCCAAAGAGTTAATTAAATATAAGAAATTTAAAATAATTCTTAGAATCACTAACAATTACTCTTAATTGTCAGAATTTTTCTCAAGTTTAAAAATAATCTAGGTGTTATATAGAAGACTTGTAATGTAGGTTAAGAATTCTTATTTATCCACTCAGAGTATTCTTACCATGTTAAGATTGTTTTGAGAATATTCTGACAAATTCCTAAAAATCTTTATAGATATCGACCCAGACTATGAATGTACATGTACTTGTTTAATACTTACAATACTCAGTAATAGGAGTACTCGACTCACATGTTGTAATATCTTTTTAAATGTTTTGTTAATGCTTATTAAAATTGTTTTGTTTTGCAGCATATTTATTCACGTTTTGCTTATTAAAATTTTCATATGTGCATATCTACAAAACTCACCAGCGAAAATTATTTGTTGTATACCTTATTCTTATATCTGGACTAATTCTTAACCCTATATATATTTATTTCTCTAAGGTGTTACCTCAATAATGTGGTAATAGTGTTTGGCAGTGGGTATTATAATGTTTACCTGTTGTCCTGTTATAAAAAGTTATTATTTTGGCCATGATTGTGTTTTTGTTAAGATGTTATAGCAAAAGATGTCATATCTTGGTGATGAGTCTGTTACTACTTAGTACTACATGGTGTATAAACAAATGACATTGGCAGCCACAACTACAGTAACTATATTCCAATATAAACATATGTGTGTGGTTGCTTTTGTTTCAGAGTGGGATGATTTAATTTATTGATTCCTATTTTTTGTCAAATGTTTCTCAATAAAAGGTATATCTGATCCAGTTTAATTTTGTCATTCATTTGTTATAATATTTTAAAATGAGGATTGTTGTGATTTCTTACACACCTGGGCATATTTCTATACGATAACAAAGTATGACAGATATGCAATCAAATGTACATAATTAGAAGAGACGAATTTATGTATAAAAGATCAAATTTGATTGGTCAGATTTTATATACATATTCATAAATGAAGGATCACTTGAACATGACTTGTAAATTAGTTTGTTATATTATTTTAAGCACAGTAGTGGATTATAAGATTTGATTAAAAAAGTATGCATGACTAGAGGTAAAAGAATGGCTAGTTGTGTTTCCACTTCAGATAACTACACGTACTATTATAACATTATTTGTTAATAAATTGAACTGATACGATTTTACATTTATTGTTTTGTGCCGTAAATGATGACATGTTGCTACCATCACACGGTTTTGCTGCTAGTTAGATATTAATTAGTGACCATGCCATGCCACTTCTGACACCAAATCAAGAACACAAAGCTTCTACAACGGTTTCATTGCCTTTAATTGGATACTATTTAAAAACTATTGTTTCACCACTTCTGATGCCAAGTTATAAAGATCAATTGTTTTCAATGTTAATCAAACTAATTAACGACTGTTGTTTAACCAGTTCTTACCCGAAGTTAGGAACACAATATTTCTACCACATCATTTCTCTGATAATATATATATAGTGCCTCCCTTGATATAGCCATATGTTACATGTAGCGTAGATAATCGTTACGTAACGATTGGGTTTAAGTGCTTTATCCACAAAAGGTTTAGCACACACGCCTTGGGCACGGTCCGCAATCAAAGGCCGGTGTAAAAGGAATAGAAATCGCTAGCAATATAGGTCCGAAAGAACGTATAACACGGACAGCCTACATACCTAGGATTCCTAGTCCAAACCAGACGTTTACAGACCAGATTTGCATAAATCACATAGTTTTATTGTTTTTCTCTTGGATCCATCAACTCTAATACATTTATACATACATGTATTATAGTAAGATGGGTTTTTTTTATGGATCAGACCATTCGTTCCTTTTCGTAAAGTTTCATTTATTACTTAATCGATAATATTACAATATTGCCGGACTTGCGTTCCTTTTACAACGTAACAAAATGGGTTAAATTATACAGTAAAATTTTACAGAATGAAACAAATAGACTGATAGATCTATATATAATTAAATATTACATACAAGTGCTAGCGTTAATGAAAGAAAAAACCCAATAACACTATGTGATTTATGCAAGTCTAGTGTGGACTAAGAATCCTAGGTATACATGTAGGCCGGAGTGCGTTATACTGTGCATTGTGTTGGACCTATATTCCTACACCGGTGTAATAGGAATAGAAGTCCGTAGGAATACAGGTCCGACACAATGTATAATTCTATAGGACCTACATAGCCTACCTAGGAATCCTAGTCCAAACCAGACTTGTATAATAAAACACATAGTTTTATTGCGCTTTTTCTTACAGTAACTCTAAGATTTGTAGGTAATATAATAACTAGTTTTATTAATTAGACTATTTGTTTCATTCCGTTAAGATTTATTTTATTATTTAATCCATTTCGTTATGATATAACCGGACTTGCATTCCGGTAGAACTTGCGTTCCTTTTACACCGGGACCGAATGCCAGGAATGTACAAAAGGCGAGAAACGTGTACTAACTAGTGTAGCTGATCGTTCTGGCACCCATGATGACGTTCTCACCACCACTATTAACCATATAATATTATGTTATAGAGCATCAGACGTAGCTGATCTATTTGGTCATAGGTGTATGGGATGGAACTTTTTTGAAGTGGAAACACGTTTATTCTTATCGAAGAGTGAACCAAGAACATTATGTCGCCTCGGGCCTACGCAAAAAACCACTGAGTTAAACTTGGTTCATTGAAAGACCGAATATTAGTTCAAAGTGCGCCTGTGTTGCTTCATATCCAGATCTTAGTAGAATATCATTAAAATTTCACTCAATTAGAAACTTCAAATGTTAATGTTAATCAAGAATGTGAAATTACTATAATTTAGACTAATCACTACATGTATTTGAAATGGATATGCGAAAGATGGTGAAAAAATCCTTACCACTTCAATTGTTGACAATTATTGTTGATTTATCGCAACTGTTAAGTGCCTTTGCACGGATATGAATGTCATGCCATGTCTTAACAAGGTAAAAGGTGATATGTTTTCCTAGCCTGTTATTGGACAATGGACATCAAAGATGGCTGATCACCGCTGTAAGAAAATATTGCAGTTTAACGAGTAACTTGAGTGGCAATATTAAACACATCTGTGTGGACAAATTGTATCCAACAATACCATGTTTAACTGCCCAGGATCCAAATAATGTGTTTGTGCAATTGCTTTTAGTCTGGAAGACGAAGCCTATCTATAACCCGCCGTGATGTTATATGTGATATATAGTCTGAGGCGCGTAGTTAGGATTATCGGCGGTGTAGGTCGTTTCTAAAGAGAAAGTGCACCTTAGAAGTATCGATCCCTTGCACCCACCAAGCCATCGATCAACACTTCACTAATAGTCTTGAATTTGTTTATCCACTCTTGATTAAATGTTATGCTAACCATAAATGTGATTTGTTTAACAACAATGCTGGGTAGAGCACAATGGTTTAATAATCATCGACTATCTGATCCGATGTTAAGCACACAGTTATCTCGACACCTGGTTTCATAAATATAAACGACAAAACACAGACATGGCCAAATACGTGTCTGCACAAGACATAGTCGAACGGACATGCGACAAAGTAGAGATGGCCTAAGCTGTGATGATACAAGGTGTTCGCGAAAGGTGAGAGTATCCTGCTCCACCGGTGGCATTCGTTCTAAGCACAGCCATAGTGTTTGTCCGCTGTCTTCATCGAAATGATAAAAGCATAAAACATATTAAATAAGAAACCCGCTCCCTCCACATACTTTTACCAATTAGCAGTAAGGGATCTTTTATTATGCACTTTCCCACAAACAGAATATTACATACCATAGTTTTTTATATTTCCGTCGTGAAATATTGGTTGGAACGGGAACAACCAAACTGGTCGAATGAGAAGGACCAATCCTTTGACATCAAGCAACCTAGTCGAACGTTTGACATGGACATTTTGACGGTTAGGACTAGCATAAGAATTATATTTTAATGGTTCAACGTTGTTTAAATAACTATTGTACACACGTTTAGAAGTCACTAATCTTTTCTTTCCCACAATCAGTGCCAATTTGTTGTGGCAGTGAAATGAGCGTGTTTGTTCTTTAGACTGAACAATTAATTGATCCTTTTTGTTTTTCATCTTGCCTTTCGGACGAAAACATTCTGTTACATAGAGAAATGAGACTTATTTACCACGACTGTTTGTTTGACCTTTACTGAGTAACGGTTTGAACAACAGGAATCATCCAAAATGTATACCTGCATGGCGTCTGGCTGAAGGCAGGTCAATATGATCAGTCTTGAAAATGTGTCTAAGATTTTTTGTTTAGTTTTTATTCAAGTTTACAGTTGGCCTACTGTGTGATCGACAACTGCACAGAAGCAAAGACCTGCAATAACACGTAGGCTTATATTGTGTGCAATTAATTTGGTTTGCTAAAACTGTTACCCTGGAATCATTCTATCGTCTACAATGAGATATTTTATAAACTGTGTACCACTGAGATCATTTGTAAACTGGGCACCACTGTGATCTTTTGTAAACTTTGTACCATTGATGTCTTTTATAAACTTTGTACCACTGAGATCGTTTGTAAACATTGTACCACAGAGGTTTTTTTTAAATTGTGTACCACTGAGATATTTTATAAACTTTGTATTAGTGAGATCTTTTACAAATTTTTTACCACTGAAATCTTTTGTAAATCTTTTACCACTGGGGTATTTTGTAAAATGTGTACTGCAGATCTTTTGTAAAATGTGTACTGCAGATCTTTTGTAAAATGTGTACTGACGCGATATTTTAGATGAGTAACAAGTTGACGATTTGGAATGAATAATCCACGTTAAAACAAAGTCCGCTTACATAGGGGTGAATTGAACGTCGGCTGCTGTTGTTAAACGAATCCAACGGCTACATGTGTGTCTTCTAAACTTGTTAATCGTGTACACAATGCCATGTCCGGTGATTTCACGTCAACGGTTTAGCATGGACATATTATTCTTTGTTTTCATAAGCTAGGATATAAAGTCTCAAGTTAACAGACTGCGCAGTGCAAACAAATGCTTGCAAATATATGTTAATAGCTGAAGTTGTGGTGTTTTGCTTTGTTGAGTTAGTTATCAGCCAATGTTTGAAGGTATTTTGTAATAACACATCTGATACTCACTTTTAACAAATGACTCTATACTTTAGAAACTATGCAACTATCATATTACTCACGATCATATCTCGAATATATTCACCAAAAGTGTGACCACGTTCACATAATTATTCAGTACCAGTTACGACATGGAGATCGGGATCAGGCTTAGGTTAGAGCATTAGAGCGTGCGATTGAGCTCCAACGATTGATCCTACTCAGTAGATCCGTTGCATGGTTGTTCTCGACATTAGATGTAATGCAATATTTGTAATTTTTATACAGAAAATTTGGCTGTGGTATATGATATTTTATCGGTGTATAATGGTAGACATTCAGGGACTCTTTAACGACATGACGCATCATTGATATACATGTAGATGATGTCTGATGACATACCTTAATTTGACGTGCTTTAACGGTTTTGTTATAATTTTTATGAAGATAGCAGACACACATTAGGCCTGTGCTTACGACAGGTGTCACCGAAGGGGCAGGATGCACTCATATTTCTTGAACATTTGGTATTGATTATCAGTGCTTTAATTGGCTGTGATTCTTGAATACATCTCGACTTTGTCATAAGGTCTATTCGACTTTGCTGTGTGCAGAGATAGGCATTTGACCATGTCAATGTTTTGTCGTTTAGCTTGATATCCAATTGCATATAGATATAGGCTTAATTAATCAATGCTTTCTGACCAGTTGTGTCGTCAAACAAACATGTTTACGCACAAAAGCTTTGATATTCAATAGCATATAGATATAGGCTTAATTAATCAATGCTTTCTGACCAGTTGTGTCGTCAAACAAACATGTTTACGCACAAATTCTCGTCAGGATTATTCCACATTTTATACGGACACGACTCCTGCCCCGACCCTCACTGTAACAGTTCCACATTTTCATATACGAGAACTTTAACGATCATAACATTAAAATCTAATTATTATGTAATATTATGTGGTAAGTGCTACAACACTTTGAAATAAATTGTTGCAACATTATTGTAAACATGCAACATATAACCCAGTAATTTAAAGTTTTTTTTCAAAATCCAATAAAAATGCGATTGAGTCATTCTTGGAAACGCGCTCTCTGTATTTGAACAGCGTTTAACATGGTAAGCCCGCGCAGCATTAGAGATTCTTTATACAGTGGATATTGTTCCTTCTACCAGTGGCTGCCTCAAACAAACATGTTTGCCTTCACTGTTTGTGTCATGTCAATCTTTAAATGTGCTACATGACGATGCTTGGCCAAACCCCAATGGATTGATTTTCTTTTTCTAATCGAAAGACAACTTTCATTTCTGTTTATCGTCTCACTCTCGCGGTGTAGTCCTAGTCCAAGGAAACAAAGGTTTGGTGAACTAACCAGATGTTCGTTTTAGCATAGAAAACTAAAGAACGGGTTCCGAGTCTGCTGCAATCATGTCACCAGCTGTCAAACATATTTATACGTGTTTGTTTTTAATTTATGTAATGATCTCTAACGTTGCGGCATGCGACGATCCTGCTAAAATTGCTACCGTGGAGCAGAAGGTTGGAGTTTCTCATATCGTGATCCAAGGCACGGTCATCAGGCATTACCCTGTAGATCTAACCCCAGAACTATTCACAGCGGAAGTCGAAGTACACTGTGTATTCAAAGACCAGGGACAAAGAATACCACAGTTTTTAAACATTTCCAGAGCAGGTAAAACATTTCTTTCTTATTAACATAATGAGATTCCTGTGATTTTTAGAGAATGTATTATAAACTACAATAACTAATTACATGGCTTGCTAATAATTATCCGTCGTTTATTATTGTCTAAATGGTCACTTGATATAATTATATCGTTGTCTATGAATAATTTATTGTTTTCGATAGGCCTAATAGCTCATAAAATTAATGTTCATATAATATGTTATGATGACCAATATCGTAATAAAGATTGTTGCGTGATATAATGAGGAACATGATACTGTAAAAGGGCGGATATTCGCAGCTGTAAATGTTCACAATTTGGAAAAACTATCAATTCGCGATACGTAATTTTCGTGTTGCAAAAGACATTGTTTTATTTACTATTAATTAGTTATGTGTTTGTGATTTCCGTGATTAAATAACAAATGCGAAAATTACAGACATGCAATGCAAATATTACGAGTTTTACAGTAATATTTCCAACTTTGTAATTCTCATTCATAAAATTTGAAGAAAATTTTTTGTGAAATAAAAATAAAAGTTGTGTTTTGGTTATAAAATGTACTACATTGTATATCCAAATTAAGTCAAATTATCGAAAACTTTGTGCCATTGCAGAAATAAAATCTGTAAAACCATGTATATATAAAACCAAATGTTTTTATAATGTTACCTCTAAATACATATAGGACCACATTATGTTCAACGTAACATGTGAAGGTACACACATTGTGTAGCTTGACTTGTGATTAGTATGAACAAAAAGACCACGTACACATATTAAAGCATGTTTATCATTCAATAGTTAGATTTTCAAGCCTATGAAAATTGCGGGGAACCATCATATTGTTCACGCACCGCTTGTTTTGCTTAACCCATTTTTTGAAAAAAATCTGAAACATTTGGGTGAGGAGGGAATTTTTTTTTATCAGTCCCATAATTATAAACATTCCATGTTACAGAAAAAAACATGAATTGTTTTTAAATTAAAATAATAACAGGAAAACATGCATTATGAGCCAAATTCAACATGGCAACAGGAATTTTTATGCATCGATATCACCTATGAAAATGTTGTTCACTTGTAAATCTGCTTCAGTTAAGTACATTATTCATTATGCACTCATTACTACATCATGATAATTATATTGAGCCACTGCAAATATTGTCACAACATATACAGCAAAAATATTTTGTAATGGGTTACGCAAAATGAAATGGGCTACGCAAAATATTTTTGGGTAATGGTTTACGGCAATTTTCAATTTTCACAGCCCTTATTTTGCAGGATATCTCATGATGCACATATTCAAGATGTTACCAAATAATAATAATAAAAGTGCAACGATGTGTGTGTGTATATATATGTACACAGATTACTTTATTGCATATCCACAGATGTGTCTATATTCATCAGATGTGCAGTGTGTTACTTCCACAATAAATTATTCTGCTTTCTTTTTTTACAGTTAAAATATTTTTTGTTTTCTGAACTAGTTAAATTATACGCAAGATTTGGCTATCCTGAATATGCCTCAGAGGTGAGCAGCCCTGAATCTTACAGTAATTTAAATTACCTGTATATCTTATTCAACAATGCAGGTCTTGCCATTGGAAATGTGCAGGCGAGTGAAAAACAACTCACCTAATTAATTTTTTATTTTATTGAAGGAACTCAATTGTATGTCCGGAGTTTTAAATTTGGTTATGTGAGTGGCTTATAGCTTGCTTAAACACTATTTTACTTGAGAGATCATTTGCTTCAAGGACTGCATAAAAATGTCAATGTGTTTCTCAATCTGAACATTGTTCAGAAGGGTGGAGTGGGTAAAAGACGTGTTCAGATTGCATTTACCTCAATGCCACTGCAACACTGAACCCCACACTCCAGAGCATGTACTGCAAAGATGTCCCACTTATGACAGTATCAAACAAAACATCTGGCCACAACCCAGAACAATCAGAGAAAAACTTTGGGGCGAAAGAGACGACCTGCTGCTGACTGTGGAGTTCGTGGAGGCAGTGAAACTCACGATCTGAATTCAAGGAGCATTAAGAAACAATGCAGAAGAAGAAGAAAAGAAGATTAAATACAAGTACATGTGTTCACTTTCAAAATATACACATGGACAAGCACATATTTATCCGGCGTTACATTTATCCATGACATTTGCAGTGGCCATTTTCTTAATTGCAATGGTTGACTTAATACTGAAGTATCGTAGGAACTTGTTTATAATTTGTACATTCTATATAGTTCCTCAGTGAATTTCTTTTTATATCTTTTGGTTTTAGTTCACAGAATTGGTCGTACAGGACGTTGTGGAAACACAGGACTTGCCACAACATTTGTGAACAAGTCAGTTGGTAAGTCTGGAACGAAAGCTAGATCATCTTTCTGCTTGTTAGTATTTCACTATATGTAATCTTAATCATTAGCTTGAATTAATTATTTATTTATTGCTGGTATTTGTCAGTATTTGAGTGAATCTGATTAATATTAGAACATTGCCAATGAGTATATAAATTCCGACCAATCAAATTTCACCGGTCATATACATGACTTCATCACAGATGGGAACGTGCACATAAAAGATCCCTTGCTGTTATTCAAAGAAGAGTGACAAAGTGTCGATATTACTGGTTATTGAATGTAAAATGCAGTTATATCGACACTTTGTCACTCTAGTGCATTTTACATCCAATAACCACTGATTAATAATCAATATGTTCCAGTGGTGTCGTTAAACATTTAATTCATTACAGACATAAGTACAGTGAAACTCCACTATTAAGACCACCTGTGGGACTGTAAAAAATTGGTCTTAATAGTGGGGTGGTCCTATTACCGAGTCACAAACATTTTCAGATCCTTTTTCCAAATCGTATATAATTAT
>JAUTCZ010056594.1:0-10332 GCA_032273805.1 Melanodrymia brightae | reverse complement strand
TTGATTTATATCACTGACACTGAAAGTCATACAGGAACATTTAAACAACTTTTTAACATTACCCCAAAAAATTATATCTGAATATTTTAGGGTACGCATCCGTACCCTAAAATAATTTTAGGGTACGCCATTTTACCCTCTGGAAAAACCCCTGAGATTCTATCGGTAACCAGCGCCACCATTACAAATAAACAAAGAAGTCCGTCAACACATTTAATGCAAAACATTTGAAGACATGTTGCAGAAGCAAATCACTTATATATCCAAAACGAACATCGATAAAAAAAAGTTTGTTTAATGATACAACTGGAACACATTGATGATTGATTATTAATCTGAACCTTAGGCTGATACTCTTGCGTTGAGCTACATACCGCTCCAAATTGACACTGAGGTGTCACATTATGTATAATAAAAATAAGAATGTATTTGGAGCCTACGCCAAGTTGAACGAAATGGCAGAAAATAACGGTAATAAATATATGTTTGGCGGAACAGTAAAACCCATCGGATGTCACACAGTGAAAACCCGCTACCTCCATATAGGCTACTCTTCTTCGAATAACGGCAAGGGACTTTTTATGTGCACTTTCCAACAGACGGGAAAATAGCTTTGATGGACCCGTCATCCATTTATGTAGGACAGTAGAAAATGCAATGGATTTTACTCGGATAACTTAGTTGTGGTTTTCTTATATTTCAGGCTCCAGTTAAGTTATCTAGACCAAAAGTAGAACACACATTGGACTACACTCTGATTATGATAACTTTGTTGTGTTTTTAATATTTCAGCCTCCAGTTGGTGCTACAATGTATATGTGGAACTGAAAAGAGAACAATGTGTTCTACTTCACTTGGATAAGTTTGTTGTTTGATATTTCAGTCTCCAGTAGGTGCTATGTGGGCAGAGAACACTCTGGAGCGTGCGTCACGGATAGGTAAACAGGTGCTTGAAAGAACGGCATCACGCCGCGTATATTGGCCAAAGGAGAAAGATTATGGGAAGAATCCTGTTGAGGTATTTTTTGGTTATTTTATAGTCAATAATTTATGTACTGTCAGTTTTTTTTCAAACTTTAAATCACCTTAGTGCACGAAATATACTATACAAATTTTGAATATGACCAACAATATTTTTGTTTAACCACAGTTCACTGCAAATTACTAAGGAGTTCCTACTCCTTATTTGTTTAACTAAGCACTGTGATTTATTGTAAGGGCCTTAAATTAAGTTGTTTGTCCCTGTACAACCTATAATGCATTATCTATCAAATTTGTACTCTTGAACAATCATCTGCACATTTATATGACTTGCAGGTTATATTGCCTTTGTCATTGACATGGCGGGCAATAAATTAAATTTGGATTACAAACTGGATACATGATTTTTTTAGCATTGTATTGAATGTCGATGACTGTTGGTGAGGTAGTGCAATTGTGTGAGTTATCCAGGGGTTGTATAACTTTGCATTTTGAAATGGTAGAGTATGTAGGATGTTAAAATATTGAAAGACGACGTATAATATAACTTTAATGAAAACTACGAGAAATATATAATGAAAACAATAAATTGCCTTCAAGTTCAAATTACTGTATATAGCAAATACATGTAGAAACAGTAATCAAGTAATTTTTTGAGTGAACTAATCAAAAATAGTGGTACAAGAAGTAGATCTGCATAATAGTAAATACATGAATGTTGTTACATATGTATTTATAATTTGTGTTTGTTTTCAGGACCCACTGGTATATACAACACTAGATGAAGCATTTGCAACCACGCTTCAGTATATGTCGACTACATCTCGTCAGTGCAAGGTGCGTTCAATGCTGTAAATATTTTATATCAATAGGCTTTTTTTATTTGGTGGCAAATTTAGAATAAAAAAATGTTCTAATTTAGTTTTTGCTTATCATAATTGGTTTATTAATTTGTGATTTATTTTTTTAACAGTCGTCGTTACCAGTATTTACCACCCAAATTTTATTTTGCTGGTATCTGAAAACATGTATTTATACCTTCTACAATACTGTTATTACAATAAATTTGCTACAGTTTACAGACAATGATATTTTATTTGAGTAAAATGTATAGCCTTACATTTATGCAACTAAAAATCAACATATTTTATGTTTAATTTAATGTCTTGATATGTTTATGGTATTAAAATGTTTCCTAAATATATGACAATTGTTTTGTACTTCGTCGGAAAATATTTAAAATTGAATTGCATTGTTAATTTAGTTGGTGAATAAATAAAGTTTGGCTTTAGACATCTGATAAAATTGTAACATGTGGATAAAACAATATTTTATAAATAATACACACCAAGCAAACATTCTGGAGCCCCATTTCTGAATCCTGTTAATGTATTTTCAGAGGTTTTATAAAAGTTCATCCTTACGCAAGTCGCCATCTGATGAACTTCACTGTGATAGATTCCACAACATAGAAAAGGTTGCCAAGTACAAGGGAAATCCTGTAAGTTTTCTCATTCTTTAACATAGTGTAAATGCCGGATAATGATCAAGTGTAGATATTGCATTTGCTCTCAATCCGATGGCCCAAAAATTTCTATCACCCTGTGCCTGTCATTCTCATCATCGTCCAAATTTTCCATCAATGTCTTTCTTTCCTTTGCTGCTAATAAAGCTGACCTGTCAGACAGCACTAATTACCAGTCTCTGTGGTGTGGTGGTTAGACCACTGGTCTCAAAACTGGTAGGTACTGGGTTCGATTCCCTCTCAAGGCGATGCAATTTTTAACCGCTGTAGCAACTCCACCACTTACAGCAGCCAGTGTTCAACTACTGGAAATAACAAATACCATGGTATGTTCTGTCCTGTCTGTGGGAAGGTTCATATAAAAGATCCCTTGTTACCTATCAAATAGGAGCAGCAGGTTTCGTCTCTCATACTAACACTAATTTCTTTCCTGGGCACGCAATTGCGGTAGCTGGACTGAGTGTCATGGAAAGACGTGCATTAACACCTTAATCGGATATAAGTACGTAAATACGTTATAACTATCTAATACAGAAGAGGACTGTAACTAACTCCTGGGTTAAACATTTGTAGAAACTTTCCGTTCAGACAATAATATTGACTCAATTACGATGAGCATTGCAAGAGAATTGGGCAATATTCGCCAAGCTCCTTTCAATCGTCTTGTGACATCAATGATTCATCTATGCTAATCAATTTTCGTCACAGATTGCGAGAGCGTAACAGCTCACGGCAAGAGCGTCCGAATGAGATGGTTTTGAGACCTTGCCTTTAATTGATAAGTGTAGCCTATATAGCGGTAGCGTTGTTTTCTGAGACAATGTGTTGACATAACAGCGTGTTTAAAAATAGTATTAATCAATGTGCTCCAGTGATGTTAACAAATCAACTTTATTTGGTTTCCAATAGTGGACATACTGTATGCTTTGACCTCTAACACCGCCGATGCGCCCAAAGTTATAAAGAGTGTACGTTTAGTTTGTTGTAGACTAACAACATGGGACACTATGATTTAAGTATTGTATTATGATGTTGTTTTTTCATTTATAGTATGCCCATGGCCGTTTTCCCGCTGTTATTAACGTTGGTTTGTACGTGAATATAATTGAGCTTTGAACAAAAATATAGCAAACGTAAAAAAATATCGCGTTTTGACACAAACATTACGTTTACGGTGTATTTACACTAGGATTTATCGTATTTTGCGTCAAAATAGCGTGTTTGCGCACTAACGCCGACTCCCTAGTTTATACGTTAGTACGATTTCCAAAAAACAAACAAAATAAAATGGCCTACATCGCGTTATGCTCCTGTACTCTTCAACTATTCGTCGCACTTTTCTCAGCACAATAATCCCTTACACGCTAGATGGACTTAACGCATGTACGAGGAAACTACGAAGGATAACAATGTCACAAATGGTTCAGCGACTACATTATGGCGCAGAAAGTGGTCTGTAACACACACTGCCAATATTAAGCAAGAACAAATCAATCCACCGTTTAGGCAATCAAAATGACAAAACCGTATATAATTGTATCTCTTATAAAAGGCTGAGACTGAATATCATCTGGCTGTATACACAAATGCACCGATTTGTCAACTGACACATTGGTTGTGTTTAATGTCTCCCAATGGAGATGTACACTGTAGGTGTACCATAATAATTATGCAAAATGTGTGCACAAGTTACCGTTAATGTTTTGTAACACTAAAAGACAAAAGCCCCACAAAGAATACAGTAATGAGACCGTCAATGTGAGCAGACAAATCGATCAGCGGAAACAGATGAAACATTTCGGAAATGATTCCGAATCAATCATCTGCAAATCCCGGCAGAGTATTAAACGATTTACCCGATTTCACCAGACGTCGTGGACAGGGATTTAACAGACGTTACGATTCTCTGCTGTTATAGAAAAGGCAATATTTTCCGGATGATGGCAATTTCTGTCTATTTTGTATCATTTATTTTTGATACTTATAAATATTATTGTGTCTGGATCCGCCACTCTTCCTTTATTATTCACACGAATAAGTAATTGCGAATATACTATGGTAATAAAACAATCTAGATTGCAAGAGTTAAACACTAGCGCTTTATTGTCCTGTATTTCTAAGCTGACTTCTATTTAATCTTTGCAATGACCAATTTACCTTTTATAAGAAACATTCAGCATTTAGTTTATATACAATGTCATATAAGTGTATCACACGTATGCTTATTTCGACGCATTGTCTCAGAAGTATTCATCTGCCACCACATAGACTATTCTTTTTCGGTTATACAATTTTAATCGGATATAATAGGGCATGCCACGTCCTTCGGTGTACCACTGCCTCGTTGGAACCGGAACATGTCTAACGGTTCTATTTGGTCTAGTCGCATCAATTTGAAATTAGAGGTAAACAGGTCACATTTAAAGTACATTCGAAAACACATCCCTCCTCGACAAAGACATTTTGTTCAATGTTGTTTGTGTGCTATTTTAAAAGTATGGTAATTGTCCGTTGAAATTTTTAATCAATCAATCAATCTTTATTTTTGCCTTAGCTGTATCCAGCCATTGCCACAACATTATAGTTATATACAACACACGTGTTATTTGCACGTAATAATAATATTAAAAAAGCACGCTCTTATATCTGTTCTTTGTGGTTCTGTGTGACATTATAATGTTCTTTACCCGTACGGTGGTTTTTGGTAGGTAATAAATTTAATGCTGTTTATATTTTTGATATTAGGCTGATAAGTATAAATGAATGAAGGCCTATGTTTTATTTAACGCATAGTACCCTAAGGTATACACAAACGAGGGAAGGCATTTGGACATATTAATCATCGCAACAATACAGTAGAAACGGAAACCCTATTAACGTGCCCATATCCACTAAAGTTTCAGGCACGTCTATCCTGGGCACAAGTTTTGACTAGTGTCACGTCTCCTGCCCAGGACAGAAACAATACAGTAGAAGAGATTGAAATAGATATATGAGTTAGCACCCACCAACATGTTCAGCTTGAGCTAAAACTGTGCCAACCAGCAGCAGCAGACAGCCCTGCGTTCTCATTCCGTCCCACGAACGTGCTCCTGCAATAAAACAAACACACTGGTTGAAATATTATTAATCAAACTACTAAATCATTTTCTTTTTTACTAATGAGAGCAATTATTGGTGAATTTATAATTTGAATAAACCAACGAACAAAAGAAAATATATCGGCTTCATTTTGTCAGAAGTGAAAACGCAATGATTTGAAGTACACTGTAATCTCAAAATCATCTCGTTGAAGGCTAATCAACTGGTTTAAAGGTACACTCCTGAGCTTTAGTCCTGATAAAATATGGTGGACGTCCCTGGGACAAATATATTTATCAATTGACAATTCAAAGGATCTAACTTTATATCTTTCATTGCAGGCATAAATACGATTTGTACTCCTGGCTGTGGGGAAAATTACATTTAAAGAAGGTCTGATTAGATGTTAAATTGTTAGCTAGGAATTTCCGCCAAGTAAAGAAGACTGTTAGAAAACAGGAATTTAGTATGTAATAAATTATTTTAGACAAAGTCCATAATGAGCTATGATAACCATTTTGGATGACCAGAAGTACATTGGATATAGCCATCAACACTCTAAGCAAGAAAATGAAATACAGTTTAATATTATTAATTATAAAGCTGGAAACTCGGAATTGTACCTTTAAAGAACAATCGAAATTAAAATTCCGTGTCCCTGAGAAATGTACCAATTATTGGTTTACTTCAACATGTTAAATATTAGGACATATATATTTGGTATACAATATTTTGACCGTTCTCGGTAATAGTAGTAGTGGTGGTAGTGACTAGGCGTAAATAGAACAAAAAACGTATTGTCCACATTTCCGAATCGTGTCTATGCAATCGGTGCTAGTAAATTGATCAGCAAAGTCATGTACGTGTTTAATCGGTGACGGATCCTTTTTCAAGAGTTCATGTCTGCGAAATCCTACTCTCTCCACACACTGATTCCTAATCGACATATTGACAAAGGCTGCTAATCAAACAATCCGGACACTTTGATAAAATACCGTGCAAACTATTTTCTCGGTGTTTACCAGCGTTTACACAAATCATCTAACTACTCTGAGGACATCCAAATCATTTTCGATCGAACGAGAATTTGGTGTAGGCGGGGGTAAGCACATTATGTTCTGACCTTTTATGGTTCGTCTATTCTAAGTTTAAATACACAGTCCCGCTTTTAAGATGGATGTCAGTGTACGTGCGCATCTAATGCCACTTACAAATGCTGTTAGAGAATGTCTGGTTATTAACATTAATATTTACTTACATTTTATGGCTTACAATATCAATGTATGTATATCCTATTTGTTTTCGGTCATCCAAATTATTATAGTCGCTTAACGTGTATTTGTTTTTTCTACAATAATATGTATTGTACTAAATTATAGTAGGAAAACGTTCAAGGACCATAATAGACTAATACGAACCAATTGGATAATATTGATAATGATGGTAATAAAATCTAAGTAAATGTTAACTTTAATCAATAAAAATGCTATATTAGCCAGAAATACGTTTCAATTAGCATTATATAACGCACGTAGAGTGTCATGTGTCATAAAATTCGGTTCGAATCCCACTTGTGCGTTTTCATTTAGATGTCCTGGGTCGGTGTTTCAACTGGCGGATTTAAGCTTCTAAGTGCGTCATACCTATAATAATTCCCAGTTGCAATTGACAAATTGCTGATAATACTATGTATTACATTGATGTCGAACAGAGTGCTTGACCGTGCACATCATAAAGAGGGGTAAATTGGGGTTGTTTTATTAACGACTGGTTTGGACGACCGTTTATCGTGTTGGAATGTCAAGTGCTATGCAAATCGGTGCAGTAGGTTCGAAACCCACTCGTGCACGTAAGTGTTTTTTCATTTAATGAACTGCAATGAATATAAAATTCATTCGTTTGCTTCTGGTCTAAAATTGGCATGCACTAACTGCTAAGTACACACTGCCTGAAATAAAATAAGTTCTGTTTAGAGAAGTTCATCCCTGTGGAATATCCCGAACTATCAATTTGAATTACGTGCGAAAATCTGTAACAATACATTAATTATTGGTTCACAGTATATACATGCAAACATATTTACATATATCTGAAGATGAGGTTTGATGAACAGGACTTGTGTACTCGTCACACCTCTACGGATTGTTCATAAAATACGTGTAAGGCACTGGCATGGATTTCTACGGTGTTGGAATCAAATTTGTTTAAACGAACAAGTGTGTTTGATTTTATTTGCTGCGAGATCATTGGCATGAGACAGTGTATGTTATAATTTTGTTTTAATAATTAACTATTGATTGGACATTTTAGCTATACTATACCAGCGACGTATTACCATAATATATATGTATACAATTAATGTTATATACTATGAATACATGTCTCAACCATTGCTTCAAGACAACACAATTACAATTTAAGACAAAAAATAATCCTCTTCGCGTTACTAATCCTTCTGACGTTGTTTCTGCCAAAAAACATCACTTTGGCCACAGGCCAGGAGAGCTCTTATATCCATATTGGGAAAACTGCACTGCATACATCCACAAAGCACTAAGCTTCCCTCTAATGCTCAATATGTTTCAGAATCTACAGTGGACATTGGCCTCTTTACTCGAGGCTTGGAGGGAAACAGTTTGCTATAAGGATTTGCTATGCCAATGACATTATATTATTTTTTCAAGTATTCACGTGTTAAGTATCTGTTATCAAGACAAAACTCCATTCTGGATGCACGAGTATTGCCCCGCAGATGTCGTTAACTAATGATCGCTTAAAACAAAATTTAATATTATTTTCCATGACGATTTTAATACACTTAATTGTTATAATGTTACCAACATGTAATATATATAAATCAATACTACAGGCAGGAATTTTAGTGTACAAAATGACAATGGAAATAATTTCTACAACACTTTGTATTAAATCTAAATGACATATCCATAATGACGTTCAAAACTATCTCTGTACTCGAGAGTTATTTAGAGACTGCACTCGCACACTATGCCATCGTTTAAAAGAAAATTTAATATTATTTGCCATGACAATAATTATGATTAAATCTAAACATTGAAACCATTATGTTATTGTAGAAATGACCTTTATACGTAAAATAGAACAAAATAATAATACCAAATGATAATACACAATTTACTAACGATAATTAATTCAGTTAGTTATAACAATCAGTATTTACAGAGACACTAGTTGTAAAATAAATCAAATAACAGATTCTACAATCGAAATACAACTAGAGTATCTTCCTACGGCAAACAGACGTGATATCTTCACACAATACACTGAGCTGGGAAATAAGATATAAATCCAAATACTAGTACTAGTATATTCAATTCAGTATAATTCAGACTAACTGTGAATTCACATATGCACATGATATTTTATTTGAACGAAGCCTTTTATCCGCTCGAGCACAACCTTTCTGTGAAGATAAGTCTTTATGAAAACAAACAAGAAGCGTTTTCAGTTATTTCAATCTGAGGCAATTCTCTGTCGCAGATCTATACAAATCTGCCATCAACTAGGCAACATTAATTAGTTGAGTTCATAGTAAATAACGTAATTGATGAAATGCGAATGGTACTAACATGCAACACGCTGAACTAGTTTAAACTCATAGCAACACGCTCATTGGCTGATTCTCATCGTCGTTTGCTTCCTGTTCCAACCAGTAGGTGGCATACTCCACGATTTATAGATCACAGAATAGGGCATGCGGTAGTATATGAATGAATATACCTTTAACGGTACCCCAACACGGACACATGCATTGGCTATTGGCTGAAAGATATATTACCAACGAATAACTGCTAATAATTGTTAAACAACATGCTGCAGTGTCGTTAAACAAACACTATATATTATATTAATGTTGACCATGTCCATAGAAGTGGGAGTATCCAAATAAAAGCGCTGGCTTTGCTAACTGGAATACGTATTTTTGTGGTATCTTTTTGTCTCCCCAAGCGTCCGGAAAATAACAACGTTACAGTTTTCGACATTTCGTTAGTCGTGTGTAGTATTCTACGATAAAAAATATGTACTGCATAATAAACGTATTGCCGTTTGTTTAAAAATGGGTTTAAAATGGGTGTCCTTGGTGCGTTACCTGTCCACTATCACAGCATAATCAAATATATTCAAATCAATGTATTTGAGCAAAATCTCACGCCGATAGCTTGGAATCTCACGGAATATTTTTACCGTAAATTTGTTTTATGTGATCGTTCTCTATTAAATTTTAGCGAAATTATACAACATGTATTCCGTATGTGACCTCAAGCTAAGATTATGTATACTTTATAAAGGTATTCACAGAATAACTGTTTGAAAGGAGTTAGAGCTACTTCAGATCTGCATATGAGTCGCCAATTATTCCGTAGGCCAAAATTCCAGTTTGAAAACATTTTCAAAGGTGTTTATGATTTTCTATCAGTACGTTCTACCACTTACCACACATTTTAATCCGTTTCAACAGCGTGAGGATACACGACTTTTTGCCATTTCTCCCCAGATGACAACGTGTATGATAAAGCTGCTGGGCAAACTTGTGAAAGTGGATGCCATCAATAGAGGTATGGTCGTAATTACGATCGTTGACTTAAGGTCAAACAAAAATCAGTTGCCCGCGAAGAACATCTTCGTTTGATATCTAGCAAGAGGATTCTAAAAAGGTGATAAAGTTCTTTTAAATGGGTTTGTTTATTTTACTCAAAGGCTGCCAC
>JAUTCZ010056583.1:0-10333 GCA_032273805.1 Melanodrymia brightae | reverse complement strand
GTGCAATAAGATTATAACTATATATTTTGAAGTGTTAACATAGAGGAGTATTGTTCTAAAGTATTAAATTACTGAAATATACATATTAACTTTAATAAGTTCTATATTTGCCATTGTAACATCAATTATCACATAGTATGAAATCTAAGCTTGTGGTGTCCTTGTGATCGTGTAATAGTCTTTCTACTCAATGCATAATCATACGTGGTAAGCTCCTGCATTCAAAAGCAGCATGATTCAAACATGGTTACCATATCTGCATTATTCAAACATGGAATAATTTAAACACTAACCATATCTGAATGATTCAAGCACTGTAACCATTTCTGAATAATTCAAACACTGTATCCATCTCTGAATAATTCAAACACAGTAACCATCTCTGAATAATTCAAACACAGTAACCATCTCTGAATGATTGAAACACTGTAACCATCTCTGAATAATTCAAACACAGTAACCATCTCTGAATGGTTCAAACATGCAGTAACCATCTCTGAATGATTCAAACACAGTAACCATCTCTGAATAATTCAAACACTGTAATCATCTCTGAATGATTCAAACACAGTAACCATCTCTGAATGGTTCAAACACTGTAACCATCTCTAAATGAATCAAACACGGTACTTATCTCTGAATGATTCAAACAATGTAACCATCTCTGAATTATTCAAACAATGAAAACATGGTCACCGTCTACACAATTCAACAGTTGTAACCGCATCTAAACAAGTAAAACATGGTAACCATCTCTCTAAACAATTCAACTATGGTAACTGTCTACATGATTCAAATTATAGTAACCATCTCTACATTTAAACAATCTGCTTCATTCAAACATAATTATCTCTGACCAAATCAAACATGTTTACCACATCTTAGAGCTCTGAACCGTTCAAACATGTTAACACTCTGGACAGTTCAAACATGTTAACACTGAACAATTCAAACATGTTAACCCTCCCTGAACAAATCAAACCTGTTAACCCTCCCTGAACAAATCAAACATGTTTACCACCTCTTGTAGCTTAGAGCTCTGAACATTTCAGACATTTTAACCATCTCTGACCTCAAACATGGTTACAATCTCTAACCAATCAAAAGAATGATGGTAAACATCTGTCTGCATGATAGGCACATGATTCACTTTGTCTGCACAATTAAAATATGTATCCACACAATTTTCACATGGTCCCTTTCACGATTAACACATTCTGCTTTCAGAACAACCCTGACACTGGCTAGATTGCTTGCAATAACTGTCCACCTCACACAATTCAGTTAATATTGTCTACAGTATAAACGTGGTTAATTTAACGTCTGCAAGTTAGAAGTCTTCCATTATTGCTTATAATGTTAGGAAATGGAATAGATGACTTGCAGAACATTGTAGACTATGGAAGTAATAGTGTTCTTGTTTAAGCCGATTTTGTACAAGTACGTAAGTAAAACCAGATGGGTCATGGAGCATGTACCCATCCACCCACCACAACTTCTGTGAGTATGTATTATGTAGAACATTGTAGACTATGTAAGTACATATAATAGTGTTCTTGTTTAAGCGATGTTGTATTTAAGCAAAACCAAATGGGTCATGGTGTACCCTGCCACCTACCACAACGTCTGTGAGTATGTATTATGTACGTAACTGTGGCTCACAAGTGCAGGGCAACACTCTGCTCAACTTGTACATGACGCCATTGGTCGCCATCTTTTCTTTTGTTTTCAACCGATACTTTTTGTTTACGGTCAAGCCATGAGTTTTGTGGGTGAAGTCGATGGGGTCACCTTGTCGGGAATCGATGCTGTATATTGTCTGGCGGTCAACGGAACACTCTACGACCATCCGATTAATGATGTGCCGTTCAAGTATCTGCAATGTAATAATGGAACATTTGAAAATTTATATTAATTTCTTGTTGCTTTTTTGGTGTCTCCAGCTATGAATGTTTACAGTGTTATCTTTGTCAGTAACAGTAAATATTCATTGGCTTTATCACAAACAAAAAACATCCCATTTATGCTTGATATGTAGTGTTTTGTCAGCCTTGCGTTCAATAGGGCGAGCATTCTGCTACCGAGACAAAACGTTTTTCACCGGTGCTTGCATCTAACATTAAATGAATGTGATATGATAGTACACGATCGGTACCAGTCACATTATTTGCGAGAGCTCGCCATATTGAACGCAATGTGGGCTTGATTTGATACCGGTTTAAGACTGGTTGGTAGGCCTACTGGGTTCTAATGCTATTCATGGCATATGGGATTTTTAATCTCAGTACCGGTGTAATAGGAATAGAAGTCCGTAGGAATATAGGTCCGACACAATGTACAATGTATAATGCTATGGGACCTATATACCTAGCCGTCACATAGGAATCCTAGTCCAAACAAGATGTGCATAAAACATATAGTTTTATTGCACTTTTTCTTACATTAACTCTAGGACTTGTAGGTAATAACTAGTTTTATTTATAACTAGACTTATTTGTTTTATTCCGTAAAGATTAATTTTATTATTTAATCCAGTGTGTTATGATATAACCGGACTTGCATTTCGGTCGGACTTGCGTTCCTTTTACACCGGCTCCAACGCAGATCGAGTGCTCCTCAAGGCTCAATGGGTAGGTGTACTTCCACTTACACCGACCAGTGTCCACAACTGGTTCAACAAAGACCGTGATATGTACTGTCTTGTCTGTGGGAAAGTGCATATAAAAGATCCCTTTCTACTAATCAAATAGGAGTAGCGGGTTTCCTCTATCATAGTAACACTAACTTCTGTCCTAGACAGGCAGTCGAGGCAGCTGGACTGCCTGATCACGACAGACGTGCTTGCATGTTAAAGTCGATATAAGCACGTAATTTAGTTGTCACTAACTAACTAACTAACTAACTAACTTGATTTGATAACGCTTTAATGCTTGTTAAAAACTTGTTTGTTTTTGTCTTTATTGATTTGCTTACGTGTGTCTGTCTTCTATATTCACATACATGTAGGCTGGAGTATCGATCTATTTATAACGTATAATTCACCTTTTTGTGCGGTTTGTCCGTAACACAAATAAATATATTCAAGTCAACATTAGCTTCCTTCCCTACTAGTCATTATGAGATATTTAAACAGTAACGGGCATGTTGTAAACACCCATCAATATATTCTTGTGATGGAAGTCTAATCGAAAGTCTGTGATGCGAGAGAAAAGTCATTTTCCGATGACAGATTTATCACTGATTTACAGGCAGCTTATTTAGTGAACTGGACTGTAAGTTCATTTCTTGCCACTTTTTCTGATTAACCGTCCGTGGATCTTTCCTCTAGCTCATCATACGGTAAGTACAGTGTTCGCAAAGATATTTGCTCAGTTTATAGTCAAGGAGTCTGAGCACAGACAGTCCTATGGGATTTGTTTGATGAAAGTATGCCACTACTTTGGATATACCAAAGGGACCCCAGTGAACAATAAAAACCATGATAGCAGTCTGGGAAACATTTTGAGAAATATTTTGTTTTGTTTTGTTTTGTTTTTACATTTTGTTTGGCTTTACTACCCAATGCACTACTCCAGCCTCACATAATCCAACTTATTTGGTATTTTCAAGTAATGATGAGAAAAAAAATCATCATGTTAACATTGAATAAACTTGTTCAAGATGTACCTGCTGGGCCAATGCTTAACATAATATGGAACTGATTTTAACCATATTTAAGGGGTGGAGGCAATTAAACTTGGTTATAACCATGGGCGGATCCAGGAAATTTGTTTATGGGCCAAGAAAAAAAGGGCACATTGACTCGTCAAAATGGCATCTTAATAAAAGTTCTGATATTTGCAATTACATGTAATATGAATGCGTTTGTGTATATATCTGTTATCACAGTGTATATGTACGGAAGTGTACACCAAATGACTACTAGCTGCATTAATTCTGGCCCGTAGTCAGTCAGCATGTTGAGCGAGGTGCGGGAGGAGATTGGTGGAGGCGAAAAATCTAAATTGTATTGGCTTATAGAAGGAATTCATTTGGTGGGCTATGTCCTCCAATGCGAGCGCCGAAATAACATGTACTAGGAAATTCTAGTTGCCCAATTTAAAGGGCACATGCAATAAAAATGGGACGTTCTTAAAACGTACATCCTATCCGCCGCCGGACACGTGATCAAAAAAGGGCACTTGAAATAAGAGCAGGGGCACTTATATATTACACACACATAATACCCAATGTCATACATACATATAAACATGTATACACACATACGTTTATACATAGAGCCTCTTTTTCGTCAGCATCCCCCAATAGACAACGTGATACAAGTTGACATGTAATTTTTGCAATATTTTGAAAGGGCACTGACCACAACTTGACTTCATGAACCTAAAAATGGTTACTTGGAAAACACATGTATACAAACAAAAAGGGCACTTGAACATTTTGAGGGCACTTCAAAAATGTTAGGGAGGTACGCGTCCCCTGGTCCCCCCCCCCTCTGGATCCGCCTCTGATAACTTTAGTACTAATGGACCGATTTCAACATTGTATTTGGTAGATCATTGATGACGTCATCAAAGGTCAAAAGATCATATCGCCACGACAAAAACGAAAATTTCGTTGTTTTTCATCTTTCAAGTTGCCTGTGTATATTATATTGAACAGTTGGTAAATACAATTTGTGTCATTCAAAAGAGATTACCCACTAGTTAATTTTGGTGTAAACATATCGTGGAAATAGTATATTTCAAATTTACATTATCCCCTCTTCCCAAGAAGTGAGATTTTGATCTAAAGAATTCGCATAAATGACCATATATCAATTAGTGTAAGTAATATGCCGTGGAAGCCTAGATTTCTTCTATCTATGTCAGAGTTCAAGATGTAGGTCACAGTGACCTACTTTTGGTGTGCGACACACATCCTTCCCTAAATGTATGCACAAACAAATTATTTAGACGGACGCACGGACGAGGTAAACAATGTGTAAACCCGACTTCGTTGTTCAGCGAGGGTATAAATATTATATTTATATCCTCGCTTTGATTTTTTTTAATGAACAATGCAACATATATATTATATATATTGCATTGTTCTTTAAAAAAAATCAAAGGTTTTTTTTGCACTGTGACACAATTGTAACATGCCTCCGGTTAATAAAGCGATTTTTTTTAATTACTAAAATAAAAAAATATTTGTATTTTGTCGGTCTGAATATCAATATATGTATATTCAATGTATTTTTAGCCTCATAAATGGCTTAATATGGATTTTTGTTGGCAATAATTTGTAGCGTAGAAAATTATTGTAGACAATTGTTACAAGAATAAAGACCACAAATGATCAAAGCCCTTTAAACGCATGGAATATATAGATATTGATATTTCAATCAAGAAAGTGTAAGTAGATTGTGATTTTAATAATTAATAAAGGCTCTATTAGCGGGGAACATGTTATTAAATGCGTACATATGACGGCATCAGGTTTTAAGGTGTTTTCAGATACAAATTTTTACCGATTCCGAAAATCCATTTTTTACGTGCGACAAGTGCTGAACAATCAAATACAAAAAGTGTTTACCTTAATCTTTGGTTTACACCCGAACTGATTTGTATTGTTTCAAATTGCAGCCCTACCTATTGATGAAACTTGACTATTAAAATATATATTTCATTCTATTTCCTACGTCAAATGATTGAAATCATGTTTCTCATAAAGGTTGAAATAAAATGATAAAACAAATGAATACATTTTACACGACCCCAGACTGAAACTAAAGAATGGGATTTACGTCAAATTTAACACAGGTGAAAAAGAAGATAAAGTTTGTATGTTTACCACTGGAAAGCATTGATTAGTAATCAGCGATAATTGGATGTCAAATGAACAGTGATATCGATAACTGGTCACAGAGGAAACCCGCTGAAGCTACATACGCTACTCTTACCCAATAACAGCAAGGGATCTTTCATGTGCACTTTACCACAGACAGTATAACACACCCCACGGCCTTTGATGGGCCAGTTGTGGATCAACAGTTGGAAAGGGTGTAAAATTAATAGTATGCCGTAGGACTCCAAGTCTGAAATGGTGTATTTAACGCTCTCGAGCCTACATACCTTGGATTGTTAGTCCCAACGAGACATGCACCAATCTCATAGTTTTATTGCGTATTTCTTACACTAGGACTTGTATGAAATATCACCTTTTTTTATACAGGCTCTTTCTTCCATTCCGTAAAGACTCAGTTTATTATTTAATCCATTTTGTTACGATGTTACTGGACTTACATTCCTTTTACACTGGCAACCCCCGCACGGAAATATAAACAATTATTATTATTATTATGACACCTCCCGACCACATTGATTATTAATCAGCGGCTATTGGATGTAAAACGCACAGCTATAATTATTGACACTTGCTCACAGGGGAAACCCGCTGCCCCAACATAGGCTAATCTTCTTCGAATAACAGCAAGGGATCTTTTATGTGCACTTTCCTATAGACAGGATAGCACACACCACGGCCTTTGATATACCAGTTGTAAATCACTGGTTGGAACGGGACATAACCCAACGGGTCCCTTGGGGAGGATCGATCCTTCGACCAAGCGAGCCGCAGGCGGACGCTTTAAAGCTGGACTACGCACCGCTCCCGCACTTCAATATATACATATTCAACCATTGTAAATTAGATTACACAATCAAATCATAACATCTTCACCCGATCTGACCACATTCCCACCACACATGAATATTAGTCACACATTCTATCGACGATCTAACAATTATTCAAGACATCATCGCATTCAGCTTTCGCAAGCCATCACTTCCATATAAAATAATGATCAGAATATCCAGACGTGTTGCCCATGTCACTATAACCTACAGACTGATATGAGTGCTAATTTCATGGACGATGCACGCGACAGCTTCAATAGTTCAAGAACGTTTATGCAAAGCTTCCATAGTTAATACTATGAACTGATTGACCGGTAATCCGAACAGGCGGCGAATCAGTTAACCTATATCATTTTTATATTACAAATAAAAACTCATCAGAGCTGTTCGTTTATTACAAGGTCAACACACGGGACCTTCAAGATGGGTCCAGATCTTAGAATGACCGTTATGGTATACAGAATCATTGTGCCAAATTTGATGCTTGTATTATAAAATGCACATTTTGTTTGCTACTCTGCTACACTATTATGGAATCAATGTTAACATGTTGGAATACTCTATGTAAACTATCATGTTTTGGAGAAAATTGGAGTATCTCACGCAATCTGACCAAGTCAAGTTCAAAACCTCTGACTCATCAAAGACATACACAAAACAAAAGACAATTATTCTCACTTTTGAAAAAAATTATTCTCTTTATTATTTTGGTATACATTTCAAAGCATCCAATGACAAAGTAATGTTCTGTTAATGATAAGGCTTATAGATAGTTCTGTTAACACCTTTAATATATTTGTAACTAAAGTAAATTATATTGGTGAAACTTTATTCAACATTTTACGAACATTAAATAAAGTTGCAATCAATGATTTATTTACAATCTAGTAAAATACAGATGTGTATCTTATCAGAATCAAAGACAAAATGGATATTTTATCTTCACTTTCCCGCGTTCAGGACAGCACACAAGTATCATCATGGCTTTGACAGTGTGAGTACATCTCTACTTTGTTACAATTTACTTCGACTCTGCCTTGTGCAGATATGCGCATTTGGCCATGTCAATGTTCTGTCGTCTTGATTTCATGCGCTACAGCGTTGAAGCACTGGTTTTAATTAAATATAACCCAACGTGTCCACTGACGAGGCTCATACTAACACTAAATTCTGTCGTGGAGAGACAGAAGAGACAACAGGGCTGCGTACCCAGGACAGACGTGCTTGTACCTCGGGATACAAGCACGTAAATAAGTTATAACTAACTAAACTAACTGAGGAGGATCAGGATCGTTCGACAAACAGGCGCTCTGCCTATGAGCTACGTCTTACTCCTGTGCTAAGTCACAGTAATTTTATTCAACATAATTGCATGTTCTTTGAGACTGGAACTATTTCATCTCGAATCGGTCACGAATTCATAATCATTTTTTCAATGATTGATGCAAAAAAAAAAACACCACAAACTATTATGCTTCATTACTCGTACATGTTATCTCAGTTTTGTGCAAACTGCATTCCGTGATAACGCCTGGTCACATCCTGTTATTTCCATGGCTGCCGCAAAGCAGAACGGCGCGTGATTGGATATGTTGTATTTGCAAAATGAGGCATGCTGTTTCCTATTATCGTGTAGAGCAGTCAAATGGTGACTCCATAATTATCATGCAACAGTATCGTTGTGAATTCAAAACTCAAAACATGCTAGTAGTCAAAACAGTATCTCGGCACAAAACAGTGTCGAGGGACAATCTAACAGAGTCCAGATGATATGATCTGACAAACCACAGAAAAATCTTTCATGATACGATGGTATTGGTCTTCAGAACAACTTATTTTAAAGTTCCTTAGGGAAACGAAGTTTTACAACAAATTTTAAGATAAACCGACATTTTTATTTCATATAATATAGCTCTTTAACCTATATCATGTTCTGACGCCCAATAGCCGATGTTTATTTTTGTGCTGGATGTGCAACTTAAACCAGCATGCTGAAAAATCTTGTTTGGATAATATGCTCTGGCGGGGAGAAAATGACCTGATGCACGTTCCCTCCACAACGAGCATAATCCTCATTGATCAGACGGTTGATGAAGCAAAGGTAGTTCACTGAAATCTTGCACAGTCTCAAAGTACTATGCTACTGCATTGTGAACCAATGATAATAGCTTAGTATACTGGTATAGGGCCTACGGGTGGGGTAGTTCATGTACATGACTCTTTTAGAGCATTAACTTAAAATTCTTAGAAAAAGTTTGGGTAACACTTCCATTATAAGTACGTTTCCTCTGCAGAGCTCATCTGTGGTTTTCAGTTGGGAGCAAAAAAGCTAAAATGACGATATTGTAGTTTCATGCTATACATCATTATTAGACATCAACAGATTATTAATTTTAATTTATTTCGATTGCTTTGATGTTACTAACAGTGCTTTAGTCTTTAATGTGGAAATCAAGAGTTCGAATATCATTTTTCAAGAAAACATTTCTATTACCCATATCAATGACAATGACAACATTGGGAAGCATTTTTCATTGCCTCACAGTATATTTAATATAGATATTAAGAATAAGACACACTATATTATAATATTCTTAAACTACATACACATACACATTATTGGCATACAGCTACAAATTATTCATAATGAGGATAAAGTCCAGTCGTTAGTAGATCTGTTGGAATATGACTGGACAAATCCACATGCTAATTGGCTATCAGACATCATCAGCATCAAGCGTGCACAACGGATAGGGCGGTCTGCTGTAAGGAAACGGGAATTGATTCATCCAAGACTGAACATGTTTCATAGTAAGCTGCCAAAGCATAACTTGAAAACATAATATTTCTCGAGACCGCCTTTCATCACACAATCTTAAATAGATTATATTTAGTATATGCTAAGGATTTTGAAGATGAATGTAATTTTATACTAGGGCGTCATTTCCCGAAGGAAAAGTGGGGTGGGGGCCATTTGTGACAAAACATTATTTTTTGAGCAACCACCGTTCACCCAGAACAGATGTATTTGGTGCATTCTGGTCGCATGTATGGTAAACAATACATTAGTGCGTGGTAATGTGTATCTATTTATATTTATATTTGTATACGTACGCAGACGCGGTGCACATCTCTACAAACTCAAAGTGATAACAAAACTTCAATGCCACTGTAACACTGAACCCCAAACTCCAGAGCATGTACTGCAAAGATGTTCATCTTATGACAGTATCAGAGAAAATATCTGGCCACAACCCAGAACAATCGGAGAAAAACTTTGGGGGCGAAAGAGACGACCTGCTGCTGACTGTGGAGTTCATGGAGGCACTAAAACTCACGATTTGAATTCAAGGAGCATTAAGAAACTGAACGCAGAAGAAGTATACGTACGAACTTTACAGCTTAAAGTTAACAAAGAATTAAATTGTATCGATGACGTACAGTAGTCTCCGGTCTGTCTTGTTGGTGGAATGAGCCTGTGCAGAAGAGTCCTCCGTGGTGTAGTGGCTAAAGCCACGGACTACAGACCGGTAGGAACAGTGTTCGAATCCCGCGGGTGGATCTCACTTTCCGACCCCAACCCAGAGTGAGTGCTCCGCCAGGCTCAATGGGTAGGTGTAATACCACTTATACCGACCAGTGTCCACAACTGG
>JAUTCZ010056572.1:0-10333 GCA_032273805.1 Melanodrymia brightae | reverse complement strand
TGGAAAAAAGTTTGTAGAAAAACAAAAAGGGCACTTGAACATTTTGAGGGCAGCTTGGTGCAATAAAATAGCATTCTTTCTCTTTAACTGATTAAAAACAAAATTCTAAATTTTTTTTTTTTAAATCTAAAAAAAAGGGCACTTGGACTTGACAAGGGGGGGTGTGAACCCCCCCTGTATCCGCACCTGGTATCTGAATTTGGACAGTTTAGGAAGTTTCAAGCAAGTCGTCGGAGTCATTGTGATTCAACATGCGACTAATCCCATTTGTATCAATGACTTGGTAATAACAGACAGAATCACATTGAATAAAAAGGTGAACGAATGCAGGAGCAGAAGGAATAATACTAGACCAAGTGAAAATTCATTACCGGTATTGATTGCATTATTAAAAGCTGAAATAAATTGACAGAATAAAACTTTTTTTTTTAAATAAAGTACTGCATTAATCATTGTGAATAAATGGTAAATTAAATTTAATGAACATTGCCTATGTAGGCCCGTAGCCAATGGGGATGGTTGACACCCCCCTCCCCCCACAACTACCGGTGACTTTTTTATTGTTTCAATGTTATTTTTTTTTTTTTATATCATGCCCTCGTGTGAGGCACTTTGTGTCTCACCATAAGCCAAAACGACCCTCCCCTCTCCAAATCCTGGCTATGGGCCCCGATATGTACGATTCTAAACAAATAATTTCATTTGGTGAGATCAAAAGCTTCACTTAGACATTCAGTTTGCCCGTTAAATCATCAATACATCTGTTTGATCATAAGCATGTTTGATGACAAACCTTCCATTCAAATTCATTTATTCTCCAAAATTTCAACAATTGAAACAAAATTAATCATGTTCATACATAAGTGAGCTTCAAGTCTGCATACTACTATACACTTGCATCAATATTAATCAATATGATTAGGTTCCTGCCGACAACTTCTTCTCCATATTTACAATAGTCCGAAAGAGATACGGTCCACAACTCAATGTATCAAATGGTTGACCAATCCTGATAAATCCCATTTTCTCAAAGAAGCCTACTGCTTTAACTGCACTTTGAACTCGAACTGGACGATGTGGAGCGTGCACAATCATTTTCTCAATTACCCTTTTAACTATTTCTCTTCCATGACCTCTGTCCTGATAATCACGCTTAACGAACATAAAAGTGATCTGATGGAAATATTCAGATTCAAACTGTGAGTCAGTGGTTTCTTGTCCCAGATCAGCCAATGAGAAGGTAATGCATCCAACATGCAAGCTTAGCTTGTGAATATTGTAATATGCAAAAAGGGTACTGTTTCCTTCTGGAATGTCAAAACCTTCACCAGATACATTTCTGGATAGTTGTCTAAACTTGTACCTCGATGTGTTGCTTCGTTGAACTTCTTTTATCTTTAACATTCTAAAACATGAAAAAGAAATAGCATGTAATAGTATATCAAGTCCGTCGCCAGGAATCTCTGATGAGGGATTCGTTTGAAAACCCTGACGTGCCCGAGTCTGCTTGGAGAGTCCGGGGGCTGTAACCATCCATTTAGCTTCTTTGTTCCTGAAAATATTGTATAAAGTTTTACTGTTAAAACATAGAATTAAATTACTTTAAATATTGAAGAAATAGTTTACCCAAAAAATGCATTACATCGGAAACAAGATGACTGATCTGCAGTCGACATGTGCTTCAACTGAGTATACATATAGGTTACAATAGGTTACAAATTAGTATGCCCGACCCGGAACATGGTACTCCCAGACAAGTACTTTTTTTCGTAGTGTTTGCCCGCCGCAGACAAGTGAATTTAAAAAAAAATTAATAATAATAATAATAATTTTTTGTTTTTTGTTAAAGTTTTATTGTCCCCAGAACATCTGATGGTGTCATGGTTGGGGAGCCTTGATGTCACCACAGTACAAATAATTTTCACATAGTGTATAAATTATAAAATGTTCGCCCCAAGTCAGTTCGCCCCCAATTTGACCAGTTCGCCCCCTCAGTCAGTTCGCCCCAATGAATAGTCAGTTCGCCCCCAATTAATAGTCAGTTTGCCCTCAACGATTAGTCAGTTCACCCCGACGCACTCAATGCACAGATTTTTTAAAATAGATTACGAATGAAAAAAGCAACTGTACCATTGGGATTCGAACCTACCGACATGTTTTTGGGGGGCGACCTGGTATGGGGCAAACTGACTGGGGCGAAACGTCTGGTACCCAATTATTTCTATATTGGGTCACCTCTATTAATATTTACAAATCCTTTACAATATTTGATTATTCATGATATGTAGTCAGACTCAGTGAGGCAAACAGAAATGTTGCTTGTAGGACTTGCGTTTCACTTGTCACTGTGCCGTTGTGGATTTTGTAAATTTCGAGCTCTGCGTCAACATCAAGGTTTATCACTTTGTGAACGACAATAATTATGGACCACTAATTGACTAAAACGAAACATTGTTATATAATACCCACTTCAATCAACTTGTGGAGGAAACATGATTAGACCACATGGTCTAACTATCGAGATCTAACTGTGTGATAACATCAAACAACAAATAGAATGGCAAATCCCCGGGAAATAGCCTTCGGTAGATATCGTCTATGTCCGTACAAATTACGAGACAATTCGATGTGCTCCGATTCTAAAAATACCACTCCACGCGGGTCATCGTCATAACAACAAGATAAACTTTCTGGAAAGGTTATGACGCCGTCCTGTCAGTGTTTTGCATTTTTAGAACGCTAATATTAATTCGCATTTTATAGAACAAAAGTATATAGAAGTTAACCCAATTCCTTTACTATCATTTCAAATGACGTATTAAATAATTTATTTTATTTTAAAATATAGTGTAGAAAATATTAAAAAGAACCTGGTATTCTATAGAACTATTTCTTTGACTTAACCACCGATTCATTACAACTTCCGGCATCCATGACACACGACGAAATTATTGTTAATTTCTATTTAGAATCAAAGCATGAATGCCGAAATCGAACCACATATAACAAAAAAGTATGAAATCAAGAAGAGACTCGGAAAGGGGGTAAGATACCGAAGTTTGCAGTGATTAATTTATTTACTAGACGTGAATTTGCGATTCCAAAATGGTCAGATGTGTCAATACTTGAAGTTCAAGTTGAACCGTTTCATTGCTGACATTGCCATTGGTTCTCGTTATTAGTTAGAGTCAGAGTGACGGTTGGTTAAAGTTAGACCGAATTATATGCTCAGCACGCTATCATAGATTTATACTTCAATTAACCATCAATTGGGTTTATAAGTTTTTCATGTTTCGAAAATCATGTAAACTGGGTGGGATGGGGATTGGGGGAGAGCATTTTGTGCTTGATGAGGTTTAGTTTTTCGTACACTACAATTTTGTTTACACTGTCACCAGTTTTTTTATCCGATAGGCAAAACATACAAATAAAAACATAATGCAATGTGGTACAGAGGTAGAAATTAAGAAAAAAATTCACTGGACCGATGGACTAGTAGCCCGTATAATGCAAAAAAATAGTGTACATATAAAAAAGTATCATAACTTTCAGTGTTTCACAACTTGTAACCGTTTTCCCGCCCCCATTACCCCCACCAACCATGTATCGGTACATTCGTTTCTCGCCGTAAAAAAATGTCCGCTTTTTCCACAATAGAAATTAGCAACTGGAAAAGGCTGAACCAAACCAACCGTATTAAATACTATAGGCCTACCTTTCTAAAATAAGATGAAACATTATTACGTTGATAAACTTTGTATTGGCGCGTTTATTTCATATTGCACGAAACCATGTGCACGTGCTCTCGCACAATAATTGCGTAAACACGTTTAACCGTTTAAAACAAACTAATTTTGCAATTACGACATGTATGTCATGGCGTGAACGTAATATTAATCATTATTGATTGCTCTGTTGTAACTTCTTACTTACTTAATAGAAAATGTATGTGCCTATATCCAATTAAGGTTAACACGTTGACTGCCATGAAAAAAATGGCGCGATGTTCTTGTTTGCCAAGCCTTAATTTACTATTAAGCAACACTGGTTTTACTACGAGATAACTCGTAGTGGCAAAATCTGGTACATCTACGAGTATACTCGTAGTCGGCAGTCAACATGTTAAAGCACGCTGTCCTGGGTACGCAATCCAGGAGGCTGGATTGCCTGTCCAGGACAGGAGTGGGATGGGATATGGAAGTAAATTTTGATAAGCAATTTAGTGGAGGGTAAATAATAAAAGGCTGTAACTTCAAAATGGTTCCCGATTTATATTACACCACGTGTAGTGAGACAGCTAAGTAATAATATAGACTTGACCCACCGACCTTGATCGTCACAGTTCGCACTGTGAAGTACATCACAGACCACGTGTACGAAATGCGACAGTTACATCACTTGCTACTGAAAAAGATCCAGGTTGAAGGGTCATGCCGGTGACACGAGGCCATCTGAGATATCGCACAGGTTACATGTTGCGTAAATGCACGCAATAACACAATTTGCGAGATTCTGATTATCAGCGTTTGATTTCAGCTTTGTACTGACTCTAAGACAATCGTCGCTTGGGCAGAAGTACATACTGCAGCGCAATGCTTTACGGCTGCGCAGTCTTAAATCAAGTGCTGTCTAAACCGACTGTACACCAGTTTCGTTCGCAAGTACTCGTTGACGAGCACTGCAGAAAGTGTCAAACAGACCGAGCAATTCCGAATCCAAACGATTAACTAGCGAAGCGTAATGGACTAACATACCTACATGAATTCTGACAGAAATGTCATTCAGTAAGAGTCAAAGACCTCATGTTATTCACATAGAGAAATCTTTTATTTTTTTCACTCGCCCGGCGGACTAATCCCATTCGTATCGTACTCGCTCCCAGCAATTTCTACCCCAGGCAGTTAGTTTCTACCCCTGTGGTATGCACATAATTTTAACAGATAAAAATATATAGTTTACATTCCGTTGTTTCTTCAGCTGTTGATTATTATTGGCAGCAGTATGGTATTGTGCAAAGCACATTTGTGGTATTCATAGTTTAATCTCCGATACATCCAGTGATTGCATACTGGGTGGGTGAACTGGGCCTATAATAAAACTAATATGATAATAGTGTTCAATATAACAAACTGGCTCTCCATGTGTGTTATATGAGTGTACCATAGACCTATGGTAAATTACATGACATTGATAGCTTTGACATAACCTAGCAGCCAATAACTTTGAATAAATTTCTGATAATACTTCTGCGTTTACATAATAACTGGTGACATCATGTTTCGTGCAGTTCAGTAATAATTGCAAACACAAATGGGCAATCAGAAAACATTGTGGATAGATATATTTATCATGATTCATTTACAAAAATGTGCATTTCTATGCCGATAATAAAATTGTCTCAAACTCAATGCAGAACTAACCAAAATCAATTTTAATAAGAACTACATTATTGCATATTTCACTTTATATTTACAATATTATTTTCAGGCTTATGGTATTGTTTGGAAAGCAATTGACCGCCGATCAGGTGAAGTTGTAGCAGTTAAAAAGATATTTGATGCTTTCAGAAATCAAACCGATGCTCAGGTATATCTATATTTATGTATCTTGATTATTTTGCTACACTGATATTGGGCATAATTTTCCAATCAAAACAAGAACTTTCATATACATGTATAATTATCCTATAAGATAAATATAACTTATGTATCTGATACTACGTTTATGTCTGAATCTTATATATAAAGGCCAAGTCAAACTTTTCTATTTCATGTTAGTTAAAAGGAGCATATGAGCAATTATCTGGAATTAGAACCTTTTTTATGTTGACCTTAAAAGATTTATATGTTAAAAAAAGGTATTTGGTAATAATACAATATGATACTTGTTTGATTTGTTGTTTACCAGTACTGCACATATATACTTAAATTATACATTTTTGTTTTGCTAGAGAACATTCCGAGAAATTATGTTTCTCCAAGAATTTGGTGACCATGGTAACATCATAAAACTTCATAATGTGATCAAAGCAGAGAATGATAAAGACATTTACTTGGTTTTTGAATTCATGGGTATGACGTTTGTGTCTTTCTCCTATTTGACTATTATTATATAATGAAATAAGTATAATTTATAATACTAAAAATTTCAAGCCTCATCTGACTTACTGGTGCGTCTAAGGGATAGTGAGCACTATATTTATTACAACAAAATTATTTATAAACCTTTTGAGAAATGCCTTTATGTAATCCTCAAAAATTCTATTTCTAATATAGACATGTATATAGGTAAAACTATATAGTACTTTTATTCAATGTTTAGTTAGTAGTTTACAAAAAACTTCCAGTACTGGCTTACTCAGGCATGTTTTTACATAATACTATGTTTCACTACATCAAGCATTCTAAATTGTATCACCACAGCAACAGAACTCCATTTACAGCACATGTACTGTGTTTGTCTAATTGTTACATTGTGCTCCACAAAATAACGCAACCAGCAAGAGCACACATTTACTAGTTTACACAACGTTAGGGAACAAGAATCGAACTAGCCCCAAACATTTGCCTTCGTTCAGAAGACCTTAGGTTTTATTCAGCAAGAACATTGCATAGTGGTTGAAACAGTGTGAATGGAATTGTTGCTATTTGAAGGTTAATTTTCACTTTGGTGACTGAATAATCAAAGACTTTTTAATATTCTGTTTCGAAAAGCACTGTTTGTGGAATAGCACATTGCAAGCCATAAAACTATGAAGTATGTCTTTTATCTACATACTCAGTTCACCTATTTTCACCTGACTCTACAATGCAAATGTCTTGACGCATGGTCTTTAATTAATATTATTTAATTGTGTTGTTATTAGAAACTGACCTGCACAATGTCATCAAGCGGGGCAGCATTCTGAAGGATGTACACAAGAGATACATAATGTACCAGCTGTTCAAATCCACCAAATACCTGCATTCCGGCAATGTCATTCACAGAGACCAAAAGGTTAGTTTATCGTGGATTCTCTTTAAACTTATTAATATTATTATAATACTATTATTATTATTATTAAATGGTTGTTTAACGACACCCCAGCACGAAAAAAAGACATCGGCTATTGGGTGTAAATATATGGTATAAATGAATGGGTTTTTTTTTACTATCAAATTTTATACTACTATGCCTGTGGCTAATTTAAAAATGAGTTTAGACAATAATTATTCAAATTTTTAATTGTCACCTAGTATTAAATATGTTGACATTTTACTTTCTTTTACAATGTTTTTAATCGGCTACAAAAACTATTTGATATGTAACTTTAAATTAAATATAATTGCTGGTTTTTTTCATAGCCATCTAATATTCTGCTAGACAGTGAATGTGTGGTGAAGTTGTGTGATTTTGGATTAGCTCGCTCTCTAACACAAATTGGCATGGATGAGACTGGCGACCCTAACCTGACAGAATACGTTGCTACCCGGTGGTACAGAGCTCCTGAGATACTCCTGGCTTCTCACAAGTAATATAATGTTCTTCATTGCTATTATTTTCCACAATTACTTTGTCCTCAGGATGACTTAAATTATGTCATAGGATGATAGGTTAACAAGATAGCAAATGATTACTACATATTTAATTATAACTCTTTCATTAAAAAACTCACAGCTTTATCTTGTATTTAATACTTTGGTAAAGGTAAGCATGGTTCAATCCTGGATAGGAAACTGAGCCTCTTGGATTGCATATCCAGAATAGTGTGCTTGAACGTTAAGTATGTTATTCTAATATTTCAATCCATAAGCCTGCTTATAACATATTGAATGACAGGAAAACACGAAAAACAATGTTCTGGAAGAAATTTCTATTTATTTTATTCTATATTACATTGTATATACCTTGCCACTGTGTTAATAATTTTAAATCCTACATATCAAATGACATTTTTTTACTTTGAAACATCTTATACATTTTCAGGTATACTAAGGGTGTAGATATGTGGAGTTTAGGCTGCATTCTAGGTGAGATGTTGTTAGGAAAGCCTTTATTTCCTGGATCTTCAACACTGAATCAGATCGAGAGAATTATGTCCTCTATAGCTCCACCAACACGGGCAGGTTGTTGCATTTTACATTCTCTTAATTAACATTTAAAACATTTCTACTCAACAACAAAAGTAATAGCTATCTATGTGCATCTAAGATAGTGATATGTTTTTGGCTTTCATCAATAATGCTAGCAGTACTAGAACTAATTTTTCTGATGATATTGTTATTTTTAATTTATACATGCAAAGGAAAACAGATGAGTAGATAACAGTGTTAAATTAAAGTTTTTGTGTAAAAAGAAGGTTAGTTAATATGAAGTTAGTTAATATTACTTTCTATAACAATATGGTATTTTTGCGAATAGAAATACTCAAATTTGACTTTTAACTGTTACATTACATTTATGTTGGTTTCAGATGCTTTGAGTCTAGTTAAATAGTGTTTGTTTAGATTAGAGCATATGAAATAATATACTGTTTTATGTTTCCTTACAGATGTAGATAGTATAGAATCAGCTTATGGAAATTCTGTTTTGGATAAAGCATCCATGAAGTAAGCTTTTTCTTTTTAATAAGAGAAAAACATCTTTTTTGTTAAATTCTGAAAAGTGCTCAACGTAACATTTGCATGTTTATATAAGTAAGTAGCACCAAAAATACTGTGCTGAAACATTGTCAGATTTAAATTTTGAAGTATTAATCATGTGCTATGGAAATTCCTTACTCTTACTTATCTGGGTGTTGGCAAATGCAATGTAAACAATTTGTGTAAAATAATAAATTTAAATTTAAATACTGTTTCACAAAATTTTATTAATGAAGTCTCAAAACTGTATATTCCTTTAATAACCTTAGGTGTTGTGCAGACTAGTCCACACTCCATACTTCACTACAGCTTTTATGAGCTTGCTGAAACACACAACATAGATATTGTTTTTCTTTTAATAAACTGCAATTATACATATCGTGTGCTAACATCTAAACACAATTCCAAATTGCACATACTCACTTGCAGAGCGAGGAAGAAGTTTGAAGATCTCATCCCAGATTGTCCGCCCGATGGTCTTGATTTAATGAAACGTCTACTTCACTTCAACCCAGATAAACGTGTTACAGCTGAAGAGGCTCTCAAACACCCATATGTAGAGAGGTGATGTTTCATCTGACAGCTTTTGCATTCTATATTCATACTGGGTCATTGAAAGATGCTTCTATCAATTGATCATCATTTCAGATAAAAGATGAAGTTTGTTTATTTAATGATACCACAGGAAAACTGATTATTAATAAGTGGTGATTGGATGTTAAACACAGTTATATCGATCATTTGGTCACAAAGGAAACCTGCTGCAGCCACATAGGCTACTCTTACCAAATGACAGCAGGTGATCTTTTATGTGCACTTTTCCACAATCGTGAATAACTGGTTGGAATTGAAAATAACCCAATAGGTCCACTGAGGAGGATCGATCCATCGACCTATAAAACCTTATGTGGACATTCTTGCGCTGAAACCAAATGCTAATAAAAGTTCATTATTTAAGCAGGTAAGTGTTAACATATTGTCATTAGTATTGGAAAATGTGATAATTTGTGTTTTTATCATTATATAACTGAAATTATTTTGTTCGCATATATATGAAGGATCAATTATTATTTTGTATTTTGTTTGTAATACAATGTGTTTATTTTATAATACTCAGATTTCACAACCCGTCTGAAGAGCATGTTCTTGACTATGATGTTGTTCCTCCTATTAGTGACGAAACGCAACTCACAGTAGATGAATATAGGAGCAAGTTATATGAGGTATTATTAGTCAAATAGGCTATCTTTATATAGGAAAATAGAAATTATCAGAAAACATGTTGGATCTTATTCTTATACTGAGTGAAATATTGTATCACTGTCAGATCAGTGGTATAATTACACATGTTTATTACAAAGGTACAGATTTCTTTGATAAAAATATTAAATAAAACTTTAAAATGGGTATTATTTGCGGCGGTAAATTTTGGTGTTGCAAAAACACTATTGTTGTCTTTTTAATGGTTATCATTTCTAGTAATTAATCGCGAGATTGTAAATATCATGTTTAAATCACAAATACAGAAATTACAGACACGAATAATACCAATTTAACAGTATTAGAAATACCAAATTATATGTGTGGCGGCACAGCATAACCAGCCACATGGTGAAAATATTGAAAAGTCCGTGTTTGCTGTAATATGATAAAGGAGGTTCTATGGAACAAAATGCTGTTTAAATTATCGAAATAGGATTAGAACTTTCAGA
>JAUTCZ010056561.1:0-10333 GCA_032273805.1 Melanodrymia brightae | reverse complement strand
GAAACGGACGAGGTAAGGAGGGTGGAGCCTGTAATTTTGAATTTTCTCAGTAGGAGATTAAGGCCAAAAATATAAAAGGGTGCGCCATAAATTTCTTATGGTGATTTTAGCGCAAATTTTGAACGGTTCGTCTGAAAAGTAAAGGTCGGATATCTATAAGAGATTTAGTAGTTTGAGCTCCGACTATTGCCTAGAACCTACTTTAGCTTTTGTTTGTCTGGGAAGTTTTATTTATCTTTCTAGAGAAGTTGCTAGATTTTCTTCCAGTTGGCATCAGTGCATTCTTGCAGCATAAATAGTAGTTTGAGTTGAGATGGTATCAGTATGAAAATATAAACCTGGTGAATGTTTATCTCAACTCTGATCAAGCCATGTCGTTTAATCTGCAGGAAAACAGCAACAGTAGCTGTTCTATCATCTGATTGTTGAGAACTAGTTGTTCTAGCAGCCATACATGTATAGCAACCAACTTTCTTATCAAGCAAATTGGGGTGTTACTGTCATAGGCCTAAGGGTAAAATATACCAGACAATTTGAAGCTTATTGCCGACCCCATTCCCCTAAGGGGAATTCTCAGATTAATATGCAACTTTTCCCTATTTTATTATTTTTATAATGACGAAGTGAGCAAATGGAGGACGGATAAAAATGATTACTTTTTCTATTTTAGGTTTAAATTGGAAATGCACAATAAACTTCGAAACTTTTAATATTAAATTTTTTCATAGCATAACCCCGAAATAAAAACAATATTTTTTAAAACAAGTAATTAATAAATATTTGTACTAAATGTAAAAAATATCCATCATTTTAATGCAAACATAACTTAATTATTAGTTTGTCACTATGATAAGGTAAACAAAATAGTTTTACTTTATTGATATACATGTAATTGCATTAGCATAAGAATTTTGATAGTTATTTTTATTAATAAAGAAAAATCTGAATTTAAACAAAATAATTTTCTATGTCCATGAACGAAAAATTGGTTATGTAAAAATAATTAGCATAATCTATGAACGAACAAAATTATCTTTGAAACAATTTGCGCAGGTGATTTGGAAAAGAAAAGGCAGCTCAGAACTTAAGACAGGTGGCTTAATGAAAGTAGCCTGTCAATAAACTATGTTTTTACTCTATGCACATATCTATCTATTTTTTTAATAAATATTTTCTTTCAAATTACTTTCACCAATATAGGGTAAAAAAAAACGAAAACCCTCATAATTTCCGAGTTGCTTAAGAAGCTAATTGACCTGTAACGATTTTGAAAAGTGAAGCCCAGAAACCATTAAAATTTCTGTGTATATTTAGAACGTTTTTTTCTTCTTCTTAGTGTCTTGTATATGTGTATAGTTTACATGTTCAATACTGAACATATTTCAAAGTCTACTAATGTCTAATTAAAGCAAACTTTGCAGCATTGCTGGGCTGCTTGAGAAAACTTGCACTATTCCTGTGTCAACACCGTGCTAAGTAACACCAGTGGTTAACTGCCTTGCCAGAACTCTTCCAGCTGTGTTCAATTTGAGTTTTCCCCTTTTTTCTTCTGTTACAAACTCAACCCCACAGCATACATACAACCTAACAAACATTTCATAACTTTTTCTGACAACACAGGGTGGAACGGAGAGTGGTAATAATGTCATGGTTGTCATTTGGATCTTTACGATGGTATGGGTTAAAGATTTTTATCATCCAATACTCCGTATTGCCAATTGCTTGTATAATAATGTGTAAAATCTTTTTTATTTCCCCAGCAGACACTCTAACCGAGGAAAATTAAAAAATAAAAAAATTATCAAACGTTGGTATAACGTGTCATTTGATTGGGTTGGGAAAACCATTCTGGCTACTGCAATTAACTATATACTAAATAATTATGACGTCACAAATTGTAAACATAACATGACGTAAATCGTGTAACTACCCTTTATCTTTATTTTTCATCCTCACTTATGTCATATTTCCAGTATCCACAAAAAATCGTAGATATTCTCTATGTATCACTGTATCATTAAGGATCCGTGGCAATGATAGCCAGTGTGTGGGGCATAGCTCAGTGGTAGAGCATCTGCCTGAGGTTCGATAGGTCTATGGATCGATCATCCTCAGTGAAACTGTTGGGTTATTTCCCATTCCAACCAGTGATCCACAATTGGTCCATCAAAGCCTGTGGTGTGTGCTATAATGGCTATGGGAAAGTGCACATAAAATATCCCTTGCTTTTATTCGAAGAAGAGTATCATATGTGGTGGTGGCAGCAAGTTTTCTCTGTGGTAAAGTGTCGATATGACTGATTTGATATGCAATAACTGCTTATTAATAAACAATGTGTTCCAGTGGTGTCGTTAAAAAAACAAACTTTATCTGTGACAATTGTAGCCTGAGTGTAACTTTAAGAAATGATAATGGTCTCTATTGCCATCATTTGGCAGCTGTTTGGAATATATATATATATTCGGTAAAGCTAGCAAATTAGTGATTTGAAGCATTTGTTGAATTTAGGGGGTAATAGTATCTGTAAGTTGATACTGTGTGTGTCACTGTTTTTACCACAAAGTCCCTGTCAGATATCCCAGAGCACTTGAGGGGTGAGTAGGAGGATTAACTTGGCTTAGGATTATAGTCTATGGAGTATGGTTTACATGGTATAACACTTATAGATAATATGCAGTCTAATCCGGCCTAAATCTCCTATTTGGGACAAGCTTGTTGCTGTGTTAAAGTAATAATTAAATTTTTTATTTCATTTATAAATGTCGGGCCTACCAATACTTATTAATTGCATTCAATTGGATATGGTTGTTTTCTTAAATAATTAGGTGGTGGCAAAACAAAACATATTTTACACACATCCCATAGCATACATGTAATGTTTAATATTGCATACATGTATATAGAACATTTTGTAATGCATCCTATAGCATTTACCCCAAATGGATGTCAAATGAAGGGTTATTTCAACACATGATTTCAGAAGTAACTAGCTGAGCTGTAACACATATGTATGTTTTCTCATTTTGATTAGCAACAAGGAGTCTTTTTATACACTTTCTCACCGATAAAATACCACATACTACAGCATTAGACGTAGACAACTGGTTAGAATTACATGCTGCAAAATGACTTGGTTCGCATCTCAAAAAGCGATGCAAAATCTTGCGATCTCGATGCAATATTTTTACTCATTTTATAGAAGTGCTAATCAAATTCCAGTAGTTGCTTATCCATTCTCCATCCAGTAGGAAAAACTGCTAATCACAATTTTAAAAACAAATTGCACCCTGAATTAGTTCTAAGCAATCTTACCCGAGATGAGAATTGATCCTTCGACCTCACGCACCTCAAACAAACACTCTAACCACTGAGCTAGATCATGCTCCTGGGGCTGGTTTAATGAACATTGCTTAACGCAATGATAGCGTAACATCATCCTAACGATTGCGCTGCCACCGTTGTGTGTATCGATACAAGTTATAGGTACGATGTTTTGCGGCCACGATACTTGAATTTACCGCTGTGACCACTTTATTGTCCTCAAATATTGTTATTTATGTAATCATAGTGTCATGTCATAGCTAAGGCAGTCGCAAGTGACATTAAACCGGCCCCTGGTCTTAAAGATTTCCAACAACATGAAACATGATGATGAATATTCATTCATGTTACATTCGATCAGGGTAATCAAGTTGCATGCTATTTCCTCCTCTATACAGCCAGTGTTACCACACACCTCCATTGAAGCCAGTATTAAGTCATATCCGGTATGTGGCCACCTTAATTAATTTCCATTCACTCTCTTATGTAACACCGAGGCATCACGAAAGATGTAGGTGACAAATTCGGTGAGGAACATTATTCTAGTTAACTAAAATAGAGACCTGTTCATATTGGAATTATAACCTACAGTAATTGTAGGCGTGAAAAATTAATTGTGTGTTTCATTTTTGAAACTAATAATTAACCACATTTAATATGTTTCTGGGGCCAATAAATGTCTGTGAAAAAAAACAATTTAAATAAAAAAACAAAACAAATAAAGGTGGAGAAATTTTATTTTACAATGCAGGGGCAGGTCTTGAAATTCCAATGTTGTGACTGCACTAGCTGGATTGCCTTCACAAACTACATGTAATTTTGCCTCAGCTTTGCGATGGCAATTTTGAAGAAAGTATTGAAATAAATGAAATCGTATTGAATAATAACATTCACTACACTGTTATCAATTAGAAAACAATTGGCTGTGGAGGTCTCGGTGGACTGAAAGCCAAAAAAAAAATAATATCTTTATTTATTTTCGATGGCAATAAAAAGCTGTTGCAGATCAATTTTGCAATAGCTTTTGTGGAGGATTGTCGAATTTGATGGCTATAGATAGACAAGGACAAAAAAATGTACATACAGTGATGTCGGATAATCTTTTTAAGTTGAGGGGCCAATGTTTATGATCATTATTAAGTAAAGCTCAGTATGCTTGAATTTAATAAAAACAAATAATAAAAAATCTTAAAAGGTGGTGGCGACGGCAATTGCCCCCATCTCCCAGCCAACTCCCCCCACCCCCGTCTCTGATGGCCATGATATAGGTGTGTTTAGGGTAATTGGGATTAAAAATCCTGTATGCTATGAACGGGATTCGAACCCAGTAGGCCTACCTACAAGTCTTAAACCCGATGTGTTAACCACTGCACGGTTGGGTCACGGGTAATGTGGTTTAACATCTTCATCCATTCAAAGGATGTTGTAGAGGGTGCTGAAACTGAGAGATCGCTCTGCACCAAGGAGACCGGTTTATATTATATATAGTGTATAGTAGTGCACAACAAACAAACCTCATACTGTCAGCAGTGAGTGGACTACTGTTAATTAATGTGACACAAAAACTACTTCTCGGTAGACAAGTGAGGACAAACATGAATCATTGTACATAGTGCCTAGCTCTCTGACTTCAGGTATTTTGACAATAAATGTCACAAATTGTAACAAACTCATTTCTTCTTTATACATGTACATTATGTATGAAGAGACTTCAGTTTTATACATGTGGCATGGGTGGGTGTACAATGCATACAATGTACTTTACTGTCTACCAGATAAATACAAACAGGATTTTATTGGTGATATTCATACATTATGCTACATTATATCTGTGTCCCTAGGGTTGGGCACTTAAAGAGAATCACTCACCATTTTGGCATGAAGCGAGTTACATTAATTATTATATGATCATATCATCAAAAGAAATTTAGAATTGTTTTTATTCAGTAGATTCCTCTTATTTGCATAGTCTTGGTGCGTGTATTATATAAAGTTTCTCTGTGTACGTCGTACGAATAGATTGCCAAAACATGCAGCTAAATATTTCAAACTGTTCTAAGGACACTGCCAATGTCTGGAGATGCAGCAGGGCATAAAATTAATATTCTGAGATTTTCAATGTTATTATGTAACATGAAATAATTTTCAACTAATAATTAAAATAGGTTATATTTTTGTCAATTACGTACAGGTTGAAGACCAAAAAATGGAAACTATTTTTTTATTTTTTTTTTACAATTTAAAAATGTCATCAAATGTTGCCATCCTCAAAACAGGATTTAAAATTGAAGATCAAATTTAGGACAACCAAAATGTTTTAACACCTTCAAGACCTAACCGAAAAAACCTTGTTTACATGACAATAATTGTACCTTTTGGTAGCTTTCCAAAATTGCTATTTGTAAAAAGAGTAAGAAAAATGATCCATTTTGCTCCGAGAACACATTGTTTGCCTGTTCTTAGCAGAAAAAATCTCAACAGTAATCATTTACCTGAAATAATGTTGTTATTATTGTACGTAGCTGTCTAGAATGCTATTTGATGATGTTGCGACTAATTAGTTCCCCAAACCACACACAGAAGCTGCTGCTGCATACAGTTGTGCAAATATCCTGCTGCCGCTGCCACCGCCATGTGGCATTGAACATCTAGGACGGCAGCAGTAGCTCCAAGCTGTGCTAATTGAGTTACAATGTTGCTAGCCTGGTGCAATATTACCTCATGTAAGGGTATAATCACAATTAGCCAAAATGACCCCCTAGGGCTCGGTTCTGGGGAGCTGGTGGGCCATTCAGCTTGATCAGGTAACATTGATTATTTCAGGCCGATTCCTATTTTTATTAGATTATGTTGCTGCAGCTCCTATCCTTATTGGTTTCAATTAGCAGAGATGAAGCTTTCATAGGAATATAGAGACCAGTTCTTCATGGATAGATCAACACTTATTAATAGGGGGGAAATTTTCATATACAGCTGGTTTAATAAAGAGTGTGTTATGTACTGTTATGTCTGTTGGAAAGTGTAGTACATTGATTAATAATCAGTAGTTATTGGATGTCAAACATGGTTATGTCGAAACATGGTCTCAGAAGAAAATAGGCTACTCCTACCAATTAACAGCAAGGGATATTTTATGTGCACTTTACCACAGACAGAATAGCATACACCACAGCCTTTGATATACCAGTCATGGATTACTGATTGGAAATAACACAATGGGTCCCCTAAGGAGGATCGATCCTTCGACCTATTGAGCCTTAGGCAAACACTTTTGCTGTGAGCTACACCCCACTCCATATATGAGCCGATGACAGACATATTCATGTAGATACCCCGTAAACAAGAATTATTTATTAGGTGTTTAATATTGAAATGATTCAAATCACAGTCATATAATATCAATTGGGTAGATGTAACAGCTTGTGGATAGTACATGAAGACTTTGAATAATTAATTCTTGACAATGTACATGTAGGTTTAGTTATTATGTATCGCTTGCATCTTGCATCTCATGATAAAACATTCTATGCTCATAATATCGGCTATTTTATCTATTATAATAGAGAAGAAACCTACATGGCCGGCAACTCTTTTTAAGGTAGTGAATAGTTGTCATTCATTGTCTGTTCATGCATGATGCATGAGAGGAAATTTCAAATACATACATGTAGCATATCACAGTTCTTTTGATGTACCAGTGACCAAGTTGTCCTATCTGTGGACCCAATGACATCATTACCTGTTCATGCATGACACGACCTGCTAGGAAATTGGTAACAGATTGAGTGCCCCCATCATCAGACCGGGGTGTTGTTCAGATTTGTTCCTCGGTCCCAGTGCCTAGATTGCTTGTGTGGCAGTGAGGGAGATGAGAGTATGTGCGTGTGTGTGTGTGTGTGTCCAAAATTTAAAATTGTTGAGCACAATCATAGTGGTTAAATATTGTTTACAGATTGTAAAAAAGAATGGTGATAGTTTAAGAACAAAAGAGTTATTTTCATTTCTGATGTAAAATAATAATTGTACTTTATTGAGTAACATAAATTTGTCAGGTTATGGGTCTACCGGGAGAGGAGTGGAAATAATTGTGTTTATATGGCATGCCTAATAATTACATACCATCCATCATGCGTTATAATTATAACAAACGGTGGACAAAATATAATGGTACTTCATTGAGTAACATGAATTTGTCAGGTTTTTAAGTCAACCAAGAGAGGAGTACAAATAATTTCGCTTACATGTCATGCATAATTATTACATACATTGTACCACCCATGACATGTTATATAACAAACGGTGGGACACAAAAAATAATTTGTTCTTTTTCACAACTTCCTGCTTAAATTACGTAATAAAAATGATCATAGCTAGCGGAATTCAATGAATAGTTTTTCCAAAGCCCTTTTTTTGTTTGTTCTCAATCTGACTGTACAGAGAAGAGGAGAGAGAAAAGACGTGCGCCTGGCTCGATTAACATGTGAATCTGAACGCCGGGTGTGAATGGAACGATCACCTGTGTTACAAGGCAAGCATTCACCGCATTGCACAAAAGACCTGAAAAGCCTCTTGTGACTTTGAAGGACCGGGCTCTTGAAAACTACCCTCTCTCACAAGTGCTACATCTTGTTCCACCGGCCTATGTTAACACTTGAGTCATTTTGACACCTGTGACCAAAGTAAATAATCAACAGTAGCACGAGTTAGCACTTTGCCTCCAGATCGGACCATTACTTTGGGATGAAAGCAAGCAAAGATAGCTGTGTGGTGACAAAGCGCGATGGTCGGGTACAACCGCACACTGACTGAAAGCAGAGTAATCAGACGTGAGGATGGCATGTGATACGAGCAGACGTCCTTTCTTTCACGCTATAAATGTTTTCTACTGTTAATAGAGATTTTTCAGTTTCGTTCATAGATCAAACAAATTAATGTATGGTTTTTCCAGTGATGCATTGATAACAAGCGATAATGGTTGTGCTTTATGTTAAGTTAATGTAATTTCGTGGAAATAAGTTATAATACTGTAATATACTTAGATTAGCTTTATACATTTGCAATAAAAATTTATCTTATCTTATCCGCTGCAAAAGTTTGTAGGTGTTTTCTTTATAATCTGAATGTATTAAATTCCACGAGCAGTACAAATGTACATGTATATTAATTTATTATTGTAAACAATTATCATGGATTCATCCTTTCTTTCACTCTATAAATATTTTCTCCTTTTAATAGAGATTTTTCGGTTTCATTTGTAGATCAAACAAATTAATGTATGGTTTTTGCAGTGATGCATTGATAACAAGTGATAATGGTTGGGCATGTAATTTCGTGGAAAGAAGTTATGATACTGTAATTATTATATACTTAGATTAGCTTTATACATTTGCAATTTGCAATAAAAATTGATCTTATCTTATCTTTGCAAATATTTATTGGTATTTTCTTTATAATCTGTACATGTTTATTATTATTGTAAACAATTACGGTATTATGTAATGAAATTAAATTTTTTTATGGTACATGCATTATTTGTTTGAAATTTATAATAAATATTATTTTTAGTAATACCGATAATTGAAAAGTTCACAAATAAATAACGAAAAAAATATCAAAAGGATTGAACCAGATTCTTTAATTCTATTTTTAAGATTAATGTCTTATTTTTTCTCTTCCAGCATCTCATCATTCATACATAAAAAATCTAAAATTAGAAATCCGTTAAAATAGAGAATTGAAGTGATAGGACAGGTGCAACAATCCTTTTTTTTTTAAACACACAAATACCATGGCAAATATTTTCAAACTATTTCACTCACACCTGTTGTGTGACTTCCGCACCAAACGAATAATTTTTTGGAAATTTCTTACGGTGTTCATCGGAAAATGTTATAGCAGCCATTTTATTAATCTATTGATAAAAGTGAACCTTTGATGCGTTAGGGAACTTTCCGTTAGACTGGTGATTGAAGTAAACATGAGGTAAATTGAAAGTTGGTTGCCAGTCTTAGTGTGAATGAAACGTGAAAGATAAAAACCAGGATGGTGTTTGAAATAGGATGAGAGATTATAAATAAGATATTCTGTCCCATGAGTTTTCTTCAGGATGATATTATCATTAATTCAGAGGATATAGCGTCTTGTGAGTTCACATTTTAATCAACAAAAATGTTTGTTAGTCTATACATTAAATCGAGTAAAAAGAAGAGAGAAAAAAGATGTGTTTTCAACATTTTTATTGTAGTATAAATATTCGAGAAGGGTGTAGGAAGTGGGGGATTAATTACATGTACTATCGTCAGTCCAGGGTGCAATTTGTTTTTAAAATTGTGATTAGCAGTTTTTTTTAACTGGATGGGGAATGAAAAAGCAACTACTGGAATTTGATTAGCACTTATATAAAATGAGTAATAATATTGCATCGCGATCACAAGATTTTGCATCACTTTTTGCATTGCGAACCTGGGACCCAGTCATTTTGCAGCCTGCAGTCTCATAATACAACTTTTAATAGTTAAAAATGTTTTTCAATGTTTTGGGGTTGAATGCATTTTAGTACCTTCAATGTTTTAATCAGCAAAAAAAAAATTAAAAAATTTGTTCGTTAATTGTTTTTAGGGTCTCGTCATAACAATAGGGTCAGTTGAGAAACCGGAAACACACATAATTTTGTTAGGCCTTATGTACAAATGATAAAATGATTCTGCAAAGCTATACAGAGATGTGTTCAGAGAACAAATATATCGCGAGTACATGCTAGACTGATTTTTTTACAAAATACTAAATGAATGTGATATGATAGAACACGATTGGTACCAGTTAAAATACACGCGCGTTTACGCGATATATCGCGTCTCTGAACACGCCTCAGGTGTTAGTTCACCCGCCAGTGGTATTTAAATACATGTACTTGAGTGATCATGAATTTGGTTAATGTTTTTAGTGTACTTATTCTATTGGTCGTGTATACATAAAAAAGTATGGATGTATTAGTTCTGTTCGTGAATAATAA